>VZSE01002061.1:103734-195391 GCA_013398275.1 Promerops cafer | reverse complement strand
GCAGGGGAGGGGAGTGAGCGACTCTTACAGGTGCCTGGCATTGGGCCAGTGTCAAACCATGACAGACAGATAAGAATTGCTTCAATTCTCTTTGGAAAGAGTAAGGTCAGAGGCCAAGAAAATTATGCTCTCCACTTAATTCAAGTAGATGTCTTATTTGAGAGTTGAGTGGCTTTTATATTGCTACCAAAATCGAAAGTGGGAAAAAAATGTGCTAATTTAGGAAGTCTCATCTCCCTCTTCTTCTGATGGATCGCAGAACACCAGGTTAACACTGTCCCAGCTGATCTGGCAGAGCAGTGTTTTGGTGGCCTCAAATTTGTGAACATTCCATCTAACAACTCAAGTTATGTGTAAGGATTTGGGGTTTTTTGGAGGCTGGTTTATTCTGGACTTAGATACACAGTGACAGCAATAATGAGCGCATGTCCAAATTCTGAGTTTTTCCTTTGGTGTTTTAGGAGATGCAGTGTAAAGGTACAACTGTTCAGTGCTGCCTTGGTATGTCTGAGGGTGAATGATAAGCAGACCTGGGCATAATAACAGAGAATTCTGCTCTTTTGTGCTAAAACTGATTAAGTATTGCTATTAATATTTCACAGGTGACAGTTTCAATGGGAAACACTGCTTCCCTAAAGCTCAAAAACTGCTCTGTGTTGTTACCACTACCAAGTGTTATTGTTGCTGTCGTCAGGTGAGTGGCTGTCACCAGCGCCATGTAAGTGAACAGCTCTGGGCTGATAAGGATGAAGTCTAAAGCACTTACAGACATTTTCCATCTCTGATGCTTCTGGGATAACTGTACTGACCGTGTGGGAAATGAGAGTTTGAAACCTTACTGTTACCCTTAACGGAGACATTGTGATATCTATAAAATGAATTCACTGTGATTGCATGGATGTTTTCTTGTTCCTCTAGAGGGATTTATCTGGGGTCCCTCTAAAAGTAGCTGTTTATATAGATTTGAGAAGACAGTAAGTATTGCCAGTGCCAGAAGCTCTAAAATCTGCGAGGCAGCCAAAATGTTGTGACATGATCCAAAAGCCTGTTAGAGCATCACTTACAACTTATTTTTCTGCTGTCTTAACTCTGCATGTCCAGCCCAGAATGTAGGCACAAGGGTGAATTTCCCCTCTGATTCTTGAATCCTTCTGGCAAGGGAAAGTATTATCCTCCCTGTTTTTATTTGAAGATACAATAGATATTCTTTCCTTGGGAAAAAAATGATAATGCCTCAAATACGTAATTATTTTCTTCTTCGGGTTACAAATTTTATTTCATGTTACATTTGAAATTGTTGCCTACAGAGCTTAGAAGCTACTTGTTCTGTTTTGCTTTGCTCTCCTCAGCTCCAAGTGGTTATAATTCCAAGGAAAGCTCTGCAGCTCAATAACAATGTATCCCAGTGCTATTCTCTCCTTATAATTACTACTGATGTCGTTTATCAGGTGAGCCTTGCTGTTGGTTAGCAGTGTGTGCCTTTTCCCTTGAGCTTCTGGAATTTCCATAGAGGATACTTCACCTGTTGTGTCCCACGTAGAAGTCACAGTGCCCTTGTTAAATCAACTTTTAGGTATGTGACAATTCACAGAGAGATCCCCTCCCAGTTTCTTAACCACTTTTTAAACAAAGAAACTGCCTCATTCACCTTCCTCTCTTCTTTCCTGCACTCTGAATTTATCTCCCAGGAGTTACAGGGGCTTGTGTTTCACACAATCACATGGAGAAGCCCAGTTAATCCTATTCATGGCAGTAATTGTTTAACACAAGGCTACACGGGCTGCGGGTCTTGATGGGAGCTCTGTGGTATGGAAAGCAAAGAGAAATTTCTGCTGCCGCATGCATCTCCTGGATCGGTTTAAATGCACACAAATCAAATTCCTACTGCTGCATAAAAAGCAGATATTTGATGCAGGTCCTCAAGTACTTTTAAGCTATGAATAAGCTGTCCCTCCCTGAGACTGATACAGTGTCCTGTTTTCATCTGGAGAAAACTTTTCTGAGATTGCATGGTAATGAAGTGAATAAGGAGCCATTTATATTGTATACATCTTTATCTCACTTCAACTGAGGAAAGAGAGTTGATTGTAAAGGGAATTGTCACAGAAATACGGGAGGAAAGTTGACAAGGAGGCCAATCAGAGTATTTGCCTCTTGAAATGCCAAGCTCGCTCTTTTCAAGTGCCAATCCTAGAGGAAAACTAGGAAAAAAAAGTCTTTGTGGTGGGGAATTAGAATAATAGAATTGTTAAGAGGTTGGATGAGACCTCTAAGATCATTGAATCCAATCACTAATCCAATGCTGCCATGTTCACCACTAAAACATGTCCCCAAGTGCCCTATTGACATGTCTTTTGGACACCTGCTGGGATGGTGATTCCTCCACTGCCCTGGGCAGCCTGTTCCAGTGCCTGACCACCTGTTTGGTGAAGAAATTCTTCCCAATATCCAATCTTAACCTCTCCAGGAGCAACTTGAGGCTTTTTCCTCTCATCCTGTCCCTCGTTCCCTGGGTGCAGAGCCCAACCCTCCTGCCTGCTCCCTCCTGTCAGGGAGTTGTGCAGAGCCAAAAGGTCCCCCCTGAACCTCCATTTCTCTAGGCTGAGCCCCTTTCCCAGCTCCCTCAGCTGCTTCTGTGGCTCCAGCCCCTTCCCCAGCTCTGTTCCCTCCTCTGGACATGAATTAATAGTGAATGAATGTCTTTAGTGAAGAGAATAAAGTTGAGTTCTCAGGGGAGAACGAAGGAAAAGAACCACCCAAGGCCTGAAAACTGGTGAAACTGATACTCTGATCCTTAATCCTTGCTCTGTGTGCTGCACTGCTGTGCAGCAGTACTGACTTGATTAGGATCAGGCATGAGGCCATGCCCAGGTGCCTTTTGAAAGCTCACTATTGTGTGATGCAGAGGTGTGCTGTATGTTACCTGCAGAGGGTGAACAGTACCTGTCCTGCTGAGGGGGCACGGAGTGATGGGACCCCCTGTGCTGAAACAAGTTGTGTTTGAGCTTTTCTTAACCAATGGGGAGCAAAAGGAGTTTGTATTGGGTTGGTGATTTTTTCCAGTGCATCATGCAATGTTCATTCTGCATCCTGCTGGACCAACTTGTTAGAAACCTTAAAGCTATTTCCACTGTACTGAGAAAACAGAGAACGATCATGACCTGCCAGAGATCCAGGAGCTTTTGGACAATGCTCTCAGGCACAGGATGGGATTGTTAGGGTGTCTTGTGTGGGGCCAGGGATTAGACTGGATCATCCTTGTGGATCTCTACCAACTCAGGATACTTTGTGATTCTATGACTTGAGGTCTGTCATCTTTTTTCTGACTTGTGCTTTATCCTTTGTGTGTGTATCAGAGGCTGCTTGGAATTCATACTAGTGTGGATTCCAGTCAGTGGAGGATCTGGATAAACAAGATTAAGGACTATGGAAAAGGAGCAGATATTTCACTTAGTTAATGTACTTTGAATGTGGCCTAAAGCCTGCCCTTTAGACAGAGAGCCCTCAGATGCCAGTTGGTATATATTTTCCAGTCAATGATTTGATTGTTGGCATATGCTGTGGCTTTAGTTTTGAAGGAGACACATGCATCAGAGGAAATATTGAGAACATATGTTTTTCAGTTTGCAAATGGCAAAACAGTTTCTCTGTTGAAAGAGAGTGATGGTGTTACTTGATCAGCTCTCCATGCCTTGGTAATCAGCAGTTTTGTTAGAAGGAATAGGATGGATTTAATGAAATGTGCTCTGGGCTGGCTGCTTTTTGTGCTTCATTACTCCAGCCAGGGAGAATGTTTTACCCCTCACTTACATTGTTGAACATAATGTGTTTTTTATAACTGTCGCTGGTGTTTAGGATTTCCTGTTTGAGGTGTGCTGCTCTGAGATCAGATTTACGAGATCCTTCAGTGATGCTGGCAGTGAATTCATGCTGTGCAGTTGTTGTTGGGTGAACTCTGGGTCCAAGATTTGCATTTTGCAAAGGGGTCATTTGCAGAGTTGCATTTTTAAGGGGGATCAGAATGGTTTAGGTCAGGCATGTCCCCTTGTGTTCTATGGTTACGCTTCTTTTGTTGCCTTTTGAGGAACATGTGCAACCTACTCTTTGGTAACTGGTTTTGCCAGAGGAGAAGCACAATGACTTCATGTTCCTGAATCACTTGGATGGGATCACGTTATGTCAAGATACATGAAGCCATGGCCCTGAGGACAGGATTAATCCCATTTCACTTCAGGCATTTAACTGAAGACACTCAGCTGAGAGGCTGGTGACCCAAAAGCTCTTTCTGTAAATCACAAAATGAAACTGGCACCTGAAGGAGCAATTAATCCCCTGTGAATTTTTAAATACTCTTTGGAGATCTCATTTGCTTTCACTGGCTGTAGGGGAAGCAAATGTTAGTTCAGTCAAAGCCCTGAATTTAGAACATATGAAGTTAATTGAGAGGCTTTCTGCTTTCTAACATTCTGCCTTGGGCTGCTTGTCCACATAATAGTCCCTGAGGTTTGTTTCACACCTAGGTTTTCATCCTACCACATGGATACCAAGGGCTCTCGGCGGGGAATAGGTTATTCCCACATGGTGATTCCCTGGCTCCCATCAGCAGCTGAAGAAGGTCCCTGGTTGAGCAGCCCCAGCACACCCTGAGGGCTCCTGTGAGCCTGCTTTGCCAAGGGCCTTGGTGCGTGTCTGCTCATGGGGCTACTCAGGAGCTTGTGCACCTCCTTTGCCCTCTCCACAAATGACTGGCAGAGTTTGAACCTTGGGTGTTCGGAGAGCCCTTCTGTGTCAGCTAAAGGAGTAACACCAGCAGCTCTGAGGCCGATAGTGACAATCCCCAAGCCGGGGCTGGGATGCACCTTGTGCCGTGTGCTGCAAATGTAAACAGGCTGTGTGTGTTCATGCAGCAATGTTAACTTACTCTTCTGTATCCCTGTGCTCCTCCATCTTGATTTGCTTTAACTTTGCCAAGTTGTAGCCCTTCTCCTAAAACATTCCTAGCCACGAATTTCAGTCTGCAAGGCATTACTGGTAAGATATATGCATTTTTGCAAATGACATATTCCCAGACAGCGAGCCAGCATGCAGCAAACATTGCAAACAACCAGAGAGAACTGAAGGGGTTGAATTTATTCTCAGTGATAACAGTGTCCCTGTTAGCAGGCTCATCCATTCTCACTGGACTTCCTTACCATTTGCTCTTGGGAATAGACCAGTAAGTGTGTGATATAGGTACAATAAATGAATATTATGCTGCTTTAAAAGCCAATTTCATATAGCTTGATACATAGTGGAGCCAAATACGAACTTTATAGGATAAATTACAACCTGCAGAGCCTGCTCAGCAATGAGAGGTAACCAAAGCAGAACAGTACCCCAGTTCTCAGCCTGGAAACGCCGCTGAAATGGAGTGAGTGGGGGTGAGTTTGCAGCATGGAATGAAAATGAAGGAATGTCTTGTGTTGCTGTAGTCCCTGCTAAATGTCTGGGCTGTTTGCTCGGGATAGCAGCTCTAAGCTGTGACTGTAGGTTACTGCTGGACTCCTGCCAGCTTGTTTAAATTAGATTCCTAGCCTGGGGGCTGGGGTGGTCAGCAGGAAGCCATTGTAATTTTCATGCCTTGGACACCAGTGTATTTTCATGAGCTGAAGTGAAGTGTCTCTGGGGATGCTGAATATCTCTGAAACATTTCCTGAGTTCTCTTAAGCTCTGCAATGGTATGTCCGAGTCTGTTTTCCAAAGGATGGAGCTTTTTGTTTAGTTAGTGAGGTCTTAGTTCACTTGAGTAGAATGCTTTTGCTGTTGGAACTTACTGAGGAACAGAAGAAGAGGAGGAAAGCTGCGCCGGAAAAATGATGGGCTCTGTCTTAGGGCAGCTAGGAGTACTGTAATTTCTTTTATGCCCCCATATTAATTTGTATTTCTGTTTACTAAAATCTTCATGGCATTGTGACTTCAAGCTACTGTGTCAGAGCCAGGTTTTTAGGCTGCGAACAGGGGAAATGTTTGGGCAAGCCCACAGTTTTAGGTAAAACAGAAATAGCTGGAGCATCCAGGCAGAGAACCTGTGATTCTGCCCATCTTTGGGCAGGTCCTTTCCCATTTTCTGTTACTTAAACCAATACAGTAGTGGTGTGATTTTTAATTAGAGCATCCCTGTGCATACTGATTGCTGTCATGTACTGGAGTCTGAGTACCAGAAGTACAGCAAGAACCCAGGGTGTGGCACAGGCCAGGCCAAGTCCCTGGTGATGCTCCGGTACTTTGTTGAAATAAGACATGGTGTGCACTGGCTGGGGTAACATTTTGGCTGCTCTCTTACAGTATTTGGAGAACATAACAAGGTGCTTAGGCAGTGGTGCTTGACCAGGATTTTTTACTCCTGATTTAACAACATACTACTTAAACCCCTACATCTCAGTGTCTTAGGACGTTTCAGATGTCTGTGTGGTTGGCTTTGTTTTTTTTTTTTTTTTTCCTGGTATCTTGGGTTTTTTGTTTGTTTTGTTTTGGTCATGTCTTTCCCTTTTTAAATGTTACATAAGCTGAATCAAATCACTGGGAATTCATGTGACCTACCCCTGAGTCACAGTTCTCTGTGTTAACCACAAACCCACAAATCACTTTTTTCTCCCTGAAATGTTTATTCCTTCTTTTCATTTCTTTCCTAGTCTGTCTGACTCCTCATCTTTTTATCTTCTTTGTCTCTGTATTTAGTCCATCACTTCCTCAAAATTTCCACTGACCCTTTTCCCTCAGAGGTTCAGTGTCCCTTCTCAGTACTCCCCTCCATATCTCAAGATTTCTTGGCAGTCTGGAGTATCTCTTGCATATACACACTGGATCCTGGTGGTGAAGTGTGCTGGTGCTAAAGACAATATATTCTTGCTCTGAAAGAGGTGCTGTGTTACCCACAAAAAGGTTTGTAGAGATCACAGAATCATGGAATGGATTGGGTTAGAAGGGACTTCAAAGACCATCTAGTTCCAGCTCCCTGCCATGAGCACGGACACCCTGCACTAGTTCAGATTGCTCAAAGAAATCCCTTGTTCTGTCACTCCAGGCCCTTGTCCCAAGTCCCTCTCCAGCTCCCCTGGAGCCCCTTTAGGCACTGGAAGGGGCTGTAAGGTCTCCCTGGAGCCTCCTCTTCTCCAGGTGAACACTCCCAGCTCTCCCAGGCTGGCTGCAGAGCAGAGGAGCTCCAGCCCCAGGAGCATCTCCATGGGCTCCTCTGCACTCACTGCAGCAGGTTCATGTCTTTCTTGTGCTGAGGATGGATTCTCACCAGAGCAGAATTGAGGGGAGAATCCTCTCTCTCAAACTGCCAGGTGATGTTTGCCTCAGCCTGAATGAGGCTGTTAGCTAGGACACATCTCATTCCCACTTCACATGTTGGCCATGGGAGTAAGTACTTTTGTAGTTTTTGTTCTGGGTCAAAACTGGACCAACTGACCCTGATATTTTGTTTTCTGAAATTGTGCTGAATCTGTTGAGTTATACTTCCCTAAAGTTGTAACTATAGCGGACAAAATAATTATTGTTCTGCACTGCTTCCTGCTTCCCTCTTCTTTAAGGTCGTGGTTTTTCTGATCCCCAGCCATGAGTGCTGCTTGGCAATCCCAGATTCATTCCCAAACTGTCCAGGTTAGCAGTGGCTGAAGAAGCTCTTTAGTTTGGGAGCTTGATTAGAGTGCATGAGCCACCCTGGGGCTGAGCAGAGGAGGTGATGGCTTGTGTTGTGGTGGCTCTGGCCAGCAGGACTGGCAGTGGGCTCAGCTGGCAGAGCTGCAGCAGGCAGGGAGGGAGCATCCCTAGTGCTAGTGAACTGGAAGGACTGAGTTATATGGGGTCTGTGTATGAGGGAGAATCTGGACAGTCTCTGTGAATGCTGACAGTGGGGGAAAAATGAGGCTGCTTTGTGTGTCAAGCTTTGTTCTCAATATTCCTGCTGTGGCTTATGCTTAGGGTGTGAAAAGTGGGGATCATGTCATTGCTGTAAAACGTTGGCCCTTTCTCTAGCTTCCAAAGTTGATTTGAATGTCATTCTGTTACCCAAATGAGCCGTGGTATAGGGAGATGAAAATAACGACTGTTGGCTAAATGGCATTCTGAAGAATTGTCAATTTAGCCACATCAAGCAAATCTTCTAATGCCTTGGTGGTTTGGCACAGCCAGCGATATGATGTGTACCCATGGCTGGGACTTTGTTTAGAGGGAAGGCAGAGAAATACTCCTCAATCTAGAGGTGTATGGTACGGTATGGAGCTGGAGCTGCAGCTTAGCAAACGGTAAGAGTCTGTATTCCTTTCTGGAAAGGACACAAGAGAGGCAACTGAAGAGATGCTGTTGCATTCCTCTTTTGTGGGGATGACTCTTGGTTCATCTCAAACTGTCCTTTTTACAAAACAAGCAAATAAGAAAAGCTCTCAGTAAGTGAAGCACATTTTGAATTAACTCATTAATTTGCAAAAATCTTGCTTAGAGGTAGATTTGAAGTACATAAAATTTCTCACTCTGTAGAGAATTTTGGCTGTGGGTATTTATGGGATAACTCAAGCCCATCTCACCTTGTGTTGTAGCTATGTAGCATTAAACACTTGCTTAGTTACTTGCAATAAAATGTCCCATTGTGTAGATATAAACCCTTTTTTCCCAGTTTGATATTCTGTCTCTGATTAGTTTTTGATCTCAGTTAACATGGAGTAAATCCAGAGTAATTCCATTACAGTCAGTGGTGCTAGTTTGGATTTACACCAGTACAACTGAGCTCAGAGTCTGGCTTTGGTTGTCTGCCATCTTATTTTGCTAAATATTACATCCTTCCCAAATATCCTTTCTCATCTTGTCTTCAGACCTTGCTGGCTCCTCCTACTTCACCAAATTCCAAGAGTAACAACATAGGTGAAGTTTACTTGATGAAAGATTGTTTAAGCAGGGTCTGGTTTTTATTAGCTCAGCTGGTTTTCATTTTTTCAGCCCTGTTTGAAGTCTGATTGTGCTCAGGCTGGGATCTGGATCCATCCTGCTTTTCCTACTTGACTCAATTTTGTCCATTAGAAGTGTGGTGTTTTAAATCACAGGGTGCTCCCCAACATCATCGTTCAGTAAGAATTATGTGCCTCAGTGATGTTTTGAAGCAGTTTTTAACTCCAAAGATCAGAAAAAAGGAAAAAAGAGTACCTTAAGGCATTACTGCTAACCAGTAACGTGTTTGGAAGGGCTCAGTAAATGCGAGATGTGACTTCGGAGAATGAAATGAATTAAATTTTTCCTGGTTTTGTTGATATTTCCTTTGTAGAAGTGTACACTGAACTTTCTTACAGAGTATTTTAATTTATCATGTGTGAAAGGCATCTGGAATTTCATCTAGGCTGTTCTGTTAGTTAAATAGGGTTTATTATTCCGGTTTGCAGTTTGGACAGTTTTATCTGTGTTTATGTAGTTTAGCTGGACACTGGGGTCTTGGGCCTTGTAATCATTCCAGAAATTAATCCATAACATTTGTCTTAACATTTTTACAGTTGGGCTTATGCTGGTACAGTATTGCTACATTCATGTGATGATGAATAATCCTGCCCAGGATATCCAGCCCCAGCTCTAGGGATAAAGAAGGGATAGGAGATGGGAAACGTCACCTCCTTTAGTTTGGAGACCTCAGGCACAAAGTTAAACAAAACACTTTGGAACCCAGTTATATATATTCTGTTGAATATATATTTTGATACCCTTTTCACATATCCTTAAGTGTTTTCCTGAGTGAGACCTGAAGATTTGCCTCTGTCAGCAAAGGGGGTGTTTGGCAGAACTGGTGATTTAAACCTGAGCCATCCTGCCTTAATCATTTAGATGCTGTTTTGTACTGCAGACACCTGAACAAGATCTTCAAGAGAGACTGGATGACTGTCCATGTCTGTACCTGAATGGCTCCTGAATTCCATTAAATGACAGTCTTCACTGTGACCATTCCAGTGGGCAGTTGGTACAAAAACATGGTGCCTTGAGCCTGCCCAACAGGCTGTTGTTTAAAGAATTAGTGATGCCCTTGCAATCTTTGTTCCTTAGCCTTCATGTTCAGGAAAATTGCCTTGATGCTCAATGTATGCAGGAATTCCATGTTGGTTTGTGAATGTCTTTAAGACGCTGGAGGAGAGGCCAGAGAGAGTTTGCAGCTGGAGCACTGAGCAGCACAGGAGCGCTAAGACAGGACCAGTCTCTAAGGGCAGGATTGAAGACAGGCTGGGAGAACTGTGGGTGTTCACCTAGAGAAGAGAGGTTTCTGGGGAGACCTGAGAGCCTCTTCCAGCGCCTAAAGGGGCTCCAGGAGAGCTGGAAAGGGACTTGGGACAAGGGCCTGGAGGGACAGGATGAGGGGGAATGGCTTCCCACTTCCAGAGGGCAGGGCTGGATGGGATCTTGGGAAGGAATTGTTCCCTGTGAGGGTGGGGAGGCCCTGGCACAGGGTGCCCAGAGAAGCTGTGGCTGCCCCTGGATCCCTGGAAGTGTCCAAGGCCAGATTTGAGGGTCTTGGAACAGCTTTTAGTGGAAGGCATCCCTGCCCATGGCAAGGGGTGGAATGAGATGAGCTTTAAGGTCCCTTCCAAACCCACACCATTCCATGATTCCATGCCATTTACTGGTGGCATCCTCAGTGACTATACTTGCTGCAGCAGCTCAGGAATTAGCACTCACCCTTCACTTGTGTTGACTCATGAGGGGAGTGGTGACCCGACCACTTCAAATATCCAGTGTGCGCTGTCAGACTGTATTTGAAAGGACCTGCCTGTTCAGAGAATGGGTTTTCTTCCAGACACAATGCAGACCCTGAGAAAATATGCTTTAGATTGACCTACACAAACAGTGCAAGTCAGGTGGTAACATTGATTTTTGGAGCTTGATGGCTTTATGGTCACAGATCCAAATTCCCCAGAGAAGAAATCTTTGTGCTCTGTGTTGTATAAACAGGCTGAACTAGTTTAGTGAAAACAATCATCATGGTAAATGCTTCCGTTTTTAAACTGTAATCATTCTTTTAGAGTAAGTTTGGTAATTATTTAGCGATCGATTATTTCATTGCTCTGTGAGAGTTCCATGTTTTTCCAGTAGTCAGCTGAGTACATTCCAGTCTGTTTGGGCTAGGCCAGATGGAGAGTGAAACTGGGAAATAACGACATTCAAGACAAATGAGTTAGTCTAAATTAATTTCTGTCTAAACATAAATAGTGGCATTATTTCAAACAAATTTTACAAGATGAGTGAACGGAAAACAAGGTTTTGCCTAATGTATTCCTGTTTAGCAGATTAGGGCAAAAAAGTTAATGTTCTCATCCTCTTTCCCTCCTCTCTCCCTGTTCACATCTGCTTTTTGAGTTAGTTTGGAGCATGCTTGCATTTTTACACTAGTAAAACTCTGTGGAATTTTATAACCCACAGATAATATTTAATGCTTCCCTCTCTTCCACAGCTTCCTAAAAACTACTGAGCACTGAAACCTGCATCAAGAGCAAAAATACTCTGATGCCTTTTTTTTTCTTCTTCTTCCAAAGCCATGAAACAGCTTTCTTCTAGCTACTGAGCTCCCAGTGTGCTGAGGCGTCCCAGCGCTCCCGTGGGCTGTGCCATGTCTGTGGGTCAGTGCAGGGGCACTGGGCCCATGTGGGGAGGTGATAAGAGATCTGTACAGCTGGGATTCCGCTGCTGGGCAGACAAGGCTGGGCAAAGCTGCCCGGATTAGCAGCTCCCCAGTTAAGCTCTCGTGGATCCTGCTGTAGTGAGCTGCCCGGAGCTCTTGCTTGCGTAGATGAGTTGGCAAAAGGCGGCGTGGTTGTAAGGGAGCTTGTTATAAACGACTCAGAGCCCAAGTGGGAATGAGTTATAAAAATTTATTGAGAACTAATAAAAATACAAAAAGCAAAAGGGACAGCATTGGGAGAGATGAGTGATGCCAGGGGCTTGTTCACAAAATGGGGGCTCCACCTTTTAGACACCTGGGAAATTGCATCAGCCACATGAATATTTATGAGTGGTTATACATACTTCAATATTTTTCCTTATATATACTTGCCCCCCCCACCAAGTCTGCCAGTTGACCCTCCTCCATCATCCATTGGTGGAGACCTTCTCAAAACTTGATTGGAAGTTCCCCCAGCGAGAAGCTTCCCCCATCCCCAGCTGTCCCATGCAAAGGGCACATATACACACCCNACTAATAAAAATACAAAAAGCAAAAGGGACAGCATTGGGAGTGTGGTTTGATGCCAGGGGCTTATGGGGGCTCCACCTTTTAGACACCTGGGAAATTGCATCAGCCACATGAATATTTATGAGTGGTTATACATCAATATTTTTCCTTATATATACTTGCCCCCCCCACCAAGTCTGCCAGTTGACCCTCCTCCATCATCCATTGGTGGAGACCTTCTCAAAACTTGATTGGAGGTGAGGTGTTACCATGACAAGTTCCCCCAGCGAGAAGCTTCCCCCATCCCATGCAAAGGGCACATATACACACCCTCCCTCACAGGTCTCTGACAACATTGAGGACCAGAGTTGTCTGGTGGCAGCAACAGGGATGGGAGAAGAAAGGATTGAAGGGAGAAGACAAAGGGTTCCAAAACCAAACTACAACAACAGACTCACGTATCAAAAGAACTTTAAACCTTAATAAACCTCTTTAACGTACAAAATCATCTGTGAGAGCCAATTACCTCACCACCCATCCATAACAGAGCTGCTCGTGCACAGGAAACAAATGCCGTTTGTGGGACTCATCAGTGGCATCTGAGCAGGGCTGTAGGCCAAGTTCCTGGCCAGGCCCTGTGACACACATGTACCTCTGCTGTTTTTGTGAACTGGGCAACCTGGTGTAGTAGAAGGTGTCCCTGCCCATGGCTTGGAACGAGATGATCTTTAAGGTCCTTTCCAAACCAAAGCATTCCATGGTATTAACTGGTGCCATCCTCAGTTACTGTGCTTGGCTGCCAGCTGCAGCAACTCGAATTTGCCTTTGAAATTAGTGTTTTGTGCAACACTTCCAGAAGCTTAACTTTTGAGTTTGTCCTGAGCCAAACCCATGGGGGCTAAAGACGTGGCACTGTAGTATTGCTAGCGGTCAGCAAAGTATCTTGCCTTGCCTGCTCACAGGGTGGGACGGGGTAACAGCTACAGATGAAATCCTGGTTGGTTTTTTGCTGTGGAGTCCAAAGTGCTGATGATCTCTTCAGCTTTAATCCTTGCAATTTTATCAAATCCTTCTGTTTGTATCTTTTCTATGCAGACATCAGAAATGTCATAGAATTAAAGGCTCATAGAATCCCAGAACAGGGATGGGGCTGGGAGGGACCTTAAAGCCCATCTCATTCCACCAGCTGCCATGGGCAGGGACACCTTCCACTAGACCAGGTTGCTCCAAGCCCCGTCCAAACTGGCCTTGAATGCTTCCAGGAATGGGGCAGCCACAGCCTCTCAGGGCAAGTCCTTCAGCTTGCTAGGGCAGCTCATCTGCTTTGAAAACTTCTCATACCCTTGAGAGTTTAGGTAGTCTCTGAAGGATGCTCCAGAAAGGACCTGATAAGCTTTTAGGATTCTGAGTCCTGCATGGATCTAGGTCACACTGAGACAGTGACGTGCTCTGAGTTCTAGGCTGAGCTTCTGGTGATGAATCCCCAGAGCTGCTGTTCCAGAGCTGGAAAAGCAATCTAAAATTCTTCCTGAACAAGTGCATGACTCTTCTAGCTTTGGGCTTCTTTCTGGTCTTTTCTCAGTTGACATTTAAAGCTATATTGTTATATAAAACAGGAGGAAACAGCTTCAAGTTGCTCCAGGGGAGCTTTAAATTGATATTAAGAAAATTTCTTCTCTCAAAGGGTTGACAAGCATTGGAACAGGTTGCCCAGGGAAGTGTCACCAACCTTGGAGAGATTTAAAAGCTGTGTGGATGTGTCACTTGTGGACATGGTTAGTGGTGGCCTTGGCAGTGCTGGGTCAATGGTTTGACTCAATGATCTTAGAGGGCTTTTCCATCCTAAATGATTCCATGATTCTCTATTATAAGGTGTTTCTCTATCTGACTGAGATGTCAATTTTATATGACAAATGACTGTGGGCAGAAATGATGCTTAGACATGGATTGGGTGAATGTTTACATACCACAGAGTTTATGTAAGTCAGTGAATGTGCAGATTCCCTTTCCGAAGTGACAACTAAACACGTCTGTCTTGCAGCCAGACCCTCAGCAGCACTGAGTGTGAGACTTCTGTGCAACAGGATTCATTTACCAAATAGTCATTCTCAGGGGTTGTGTGACTACTGTAGGGAGAAGTTCTGTTTTTTGGTTCTCCTGGTAGATTAAAGCCATGAAGTGAGTGCAATGCTGCGGAGTGGGGAGAAGAGCCTCTGCCTCTGTGTAGATGGCTCCCAGCAGCCCAGCTCCAGGGGTTGCAGCCTGTCTCAGTGAGGAGAGCTGCCAGGGAGCCCTGTGTGCACTGCTGGGCCAGACTTAGAGCTGGGAAGAACCAGAGGCAAGGCATTCTCACTGCTATGGCCCATGGAGAGCAAGGAGATGCATGAGACCCCTGTCACCGCTGAGCTATTCTGGCAGTGGAGACCCTGCTCAGCCTGGCCTGACTCCTTTCCCCTTCCCCTGGGTTGTGGTGAGCGTTCCAGTTTCTCAGCCTTGGTTCTCTAGACTTCCGCATGAAGTTTATCCCTTACTTGAATGGTTTCTGCTTAAAAATGTTTTTCTTGGTGCCATTTAGAAAATGACACAATTACAAATGATACAGGCAAAAGTGAAGGGATGGGAGAGAGCTGCTTCCAGCTGACTCGCCAGTTACCAAAGTAAACAGTGCTGTAACAAAGCTTTTGAGAGGCTCGTCTGGCCATGAAAAACTTGCTCTATCTTTCTTTTTAAATTGGCATTTCAATCCAAACCACATATTTTTAAAAATAGAACTAAAAGGTTTCAGTATCCTCTTTTTCCTGGGTTGGCTCTGTCAGATAAGCTATTTTGCAGTCTTATTTTCTGCTTCTTTTTCCCACTGCCTTCTTGTACAATAGAGTCCTGCAACAGCCCAGGTTAGAAGGGACCTCGAAAAAATCATCTGATCCAATTTCTCAAACAGAGCCTCCCCAGGAGTAAGAAATGTGTCTGATAGGTAGAAATAGAAAATGAATTATTTAGAGTCTTCACTGTTTGAGTTAGTAATAGATTTTTAAAAAGACCAGAAAGTTCACGTTAACCTGGAACACCAGTAACAGCCCTTCTTTGAACGTCCTTAAATGGGTGTTTTAACTTCAGCTAATCGATGCCTCTTTATTCACAGCGGTATTTGAGGCATCACTGGACCCTTGTTAGAGCCCTAGGGATAATATTCCCAATTGGATATTGTCAGAGTGAATGATTGGTGTACATGGACAGTGTTATCTGCTGTAACATTCCATGTTCTGTCAGCTGCACATGGATTAGTTCTGTGAAGTGGAGACTTATCTGGAATGATGCAGAGATTTGAATTTACAGTTGTAATGCCTGAAAGGACAGGGTTGGGGTTTCTAATGGTTCTACACTGGGAATCCTTTAGTAATCCACCTTATACTGGAATACTTGGACAGGAGCTGGGGTCTCTTCTAACTGAAATCAATAAAAACTCTGTCAGTTACTTGGAAAGAAGGCAGATGCATTTCTAGTAGTAAAAAGGAAAAAAAAATAATATTTTAGGTACAGAGTAACCTCATGCAGAATATCTGAATTTTGTACTGAATGTGACACTTCTTTCTCCCAGCAGCTGGCGTCAGATTACTTGATTTTTGTTATGTTTGGAAATCTGCATTCTCAAAGGATGGCAGCTGGATATATCCTAAAGCCTTTTATAGTATTGAGATGACGATGTTCATGCACATGTATGTATATGTGTGCAGGCACACACAGGTCATCTCCTAGAAGCTTGGTTTTATTCTCCTAGAATTTTCAAAATGAAACTTTTTTCTTTCTTCCTTGTGTTCTATTGAGAGACAGGTAGCTTGATATGAAAACTGGGGAGACTCTATTTAGCAGTGCTTGAATTATGCAAGTGTAGGTAGGTCTGTATTTAGTGTCTATCTTTTCCCTTTGTTTAGGTCTAATTGAGTAATTATGTGGTTTGCTGATACTTTGCTGAGCAAAATTTAATTACGTTTCAAGGATTATGTCTGGCATCTAAAGGAATTCTAGCTCAGTCCTTACTTTTTTTGTGTTTCTTTTAGGGGAAAAAGCCTAAAACTTCCCACACTGTGTTTGAGCTTCATATCCAACAGTGGTGGTTTTGTCCCAGGCCATGTAGCTCCCTCCAGCTGAAGAAACCTCCAGAGACCCATTTAAACCTAATACACCAGAACGCATCTATGGTCAGATGGAGAGCCACCAATGGGATCAGGGGGATGGAGCACCTCTCCTGTGGGGCAAGGCTGAGAGCATTGGGATTGGTGAGCCTGGAGATGGGAAGCGCTGCGGTGACCGAATTGTGGCCTTGCAGTACCTGAGGGGAGCCAACAGGAGAGATGGAGAGAGACTTCGTACAAGGCGGGGAGGGACAGGACAAGGGGGAATGGCTTCCCACTAACAGAGGGCAGCATTGATTCAATGTTTGGAAGGAATTGTTCTGTGTGAGGGTGGAGAAGCCCTGGCACAGGTTGCCCAGAGAAGCTGTGGCTGCCTCATCCCTGGAAGTGTCCAAGGCCAGGTTGGACAGGGCTTGGAGCAACCTGGGATAGTGGAAATGTCCCTGCCCAAGGGATGGAACTAGATGAACTTTAAGATCCATTCCCACCTAAGCCTATGATTCTATGATGATTTAAAATAAAATTATCTTTTTCCATGTGAAAGCAAACCCACATCATAAGTTTGTTAAAGAGCAGGGTAGGGTTAATATGGGAACATACTCTGGGAAGTCCTTGTGTTCCCATGGTCTCTTGGCAGTTTTAAGCACTGATGGATTAGTGCCATGGTCTCCATAAAGCTTGTTAGGAGAACGGCTTCTTGAAGAAAACACTGACTGCTGCTTTATTAATAACTGGGGGGTAATTACCCCTGTTAAGTACCATTCCTGCCTTGGGACTTTGGTTTGTGCTACATAAGGGGGATGTAGAATGTTTCCCCTCATCCCAGACTGAGTAGGACTGGGTTATCCTGCTCCCAGGATGCTCTGGTTGCCGATGGTAACTTCATTTGCTTACAGGGTCTGCTTTTGTGTAGCTGTGGGTTCTGAGTGCAATAGTAGTTCCATGTCCTTTGGGAAAGCAATGCAGCTGCACTTGCAGCAAGAAAGGGCCAGTTGCTTTTCAGTTTGCTGATGTCTCAAGATCAAAAAGCTGACTTGGCTTAAGTAAGGTAGCTCTCTCCAAGGATCTTCCAAATCTCTTTGAAGGAAGTAATCTGGGAATATAATCTTCCAAGCAGAAGAAGCTTTTAATTAGCTATTGTAATTCAATTAATCTATCCTGCAAATAAAAGAAGCTGTGACTTTTTTGTCAGTCAGCCACTGGACCCCTCTTATGGAGAAGTGCATTTGGGGACACGGTGGCAGCCTGAGTTCCATGAAGAAGGAGAAGGAGCTTTATGCATGAGGCTGTGGTACCCTGCAGTGCCAGGAGGCTCCCGACGGTGGAGCTCGGATATTCCTGGCCGACAGTGGCATGGACAGCAGATCGAAACCAGTCATGCTAGATGTCACAGTAAATAAGTTCATTTTGTAATGCAGTATTAAGTATAAATTGTGAATTAAAAATTGTGTTTTAAATCCTTCTTGATTTGACTCCATCATGGTAAGGTAATTAATCACAAAGCAGCACTGTGAAATGGGTAGTTGCATTTGTTCCTGCCCGATTCCTCAGTGCACGTTCTTTATTCAGTGCTGTTACAAGTGTAGAAGGAGCAGTGCCAAAATACACAGACCCAGAGATGAGACAAAAATAGACCTGGACTGAACTGGAGTTCAGTCTGGAGAAAGAATTTAAAGAGCATTATGAACTGAGTTTTACTATGTTCAGCCTGTTGTTAACAAGGGGAAATAAACACAAACAGAAAGTGGGCTGATGACCTTCTCAGATGTTCAGTGGGAGTTGGGAGCACGGGCCAGCCCCAGGATCCAATGCTGCTCCCAGGCTGGACAATAAGGAAGCTGTGTCTGCAGTCCTTATCAGCTGTTTGTCCTTTACTGTAGGCTGAGTAAAGCAAATTGCTCAAAGCTTTTTCCCCTTATGTCTGCTCGTGCCTTTTGCTGTTGGAAAAGCAAAGCAGCCCCGTGAACACCTGCAGTAGTGGCACTGCTGGATGGGCAAGCACACACCCCAAAGCTCTGGGCACGCAGGAGATGCAGGAGAGCACAGACTGCAGTCCTGGATGTACTCAGTGCTGGGATGGAGCTCAAGCTCAAGGCTTGGATGTCAGGGACCACCTAGTTGTAAGAGCTTCCCATAATCTCCGTGGTTCGCTCAGCCCTTGGCCTCTCTCAGGGCCTGTCAGCCAAGTTGCCAGCCGTGGCTGCGTGTTGGGAGCTGGGCAGTCATCCACGGAGGGCTGGCCAGAGGCAGCAGAGGCAGCTCAGACACGGCACTGTGGTCCCGCTGGGAGCAGACCTCCGGCGCTGTGCAAGACTGAGGCAGGGAGGAGGAAGGTGGGGCTGCTCCAGATTTCATCATTCAGTATGTTTGCTTGTCCCCAGAAAGGAAAAAACCTTGCTTTGTGTCATTCTTTTTGGGACCTTTTATAGACACTAAAGTCATTACTTTAAATCTGAACCACATGGACTCAAGTTTTCTGGTTTCTTTGCCCATAGTTGTGCACCAGCAGTAGACAAAAACTTCTGGCCTTGCAGTGGAGCTAGAAGAGATGTTCAGATGGATTACGTCCTCAGAACAATAATCAACCTGTGTTTCTATTTCATTGAAGCTATCTTTTTCTCATTTCCAGCCTCAGGGAGTAGTTTTTTTAATTAGGATTCCTTGGTTAATGTGATGTGCCACTCATGCCAAGGACTTGAGAAGCTCCAAACTCTTTTGTGCATCACCCATTTAGGAGAGCATTCGTAGCAAATCTGGATTTATTTTAACCATCTCTGGGTACAGGAGGTTGCTCTGCACACACTGTGGTTTGTGACTGTAGTTCTCAGAAGGTGGAGTTAACAGTGTGCTGGGCAAATCTGTCCCTGATTTTTATTTTTTCTTACTGCATGTGGTTAATAACTTTTAGACAGCTGCACTTGAGGATCATAAGCTAAACTTAGTGCAAAAGATGAGAATATTAGACTTTATCCACTGTGAGTCTCCAAGTGAGCTTTTCTTTTCCAAGAAATGAAGCACGTATAATGCTTTCTTTGTCATTGTTATTTTCCTTTAAAAAAAAAAAGTCATGAGCTCATAACTATTAAAACAATGGGAAATAACAATGCAAATGTGGCACTTTCTAAGGCACATTGCTAATAAAGCTTGTGTTAGATCTTTGGTCACTGAGTTTCAGCCAGGGTCTGGCCACTGTCCTGAGGTGAAGAGTTTGATGCATGAGGGTGGTGCCATCTGTGAGGATGGAGCTTCATTAGCCTCACTGGTGCTGGGTTGGGCTGCTTAGCAGAGCTCTGCAATTCCCGGGATAATCTATCTGGTTTGTCTGTGAACAGCCAGCTCGTGAAAAACTGGGTGAAAAACTGTGAGCAGTCTGACTCCTTCCTGTCTGCTGTTACACTTAGTAGTCATAAGTCATGAGGCTGAAAAATGATTTAAAAAATAAAAAAGTGAGTGTGTTAAGGAAACGTGAGCTTGTTGGGCTGGTTTGGCTCATTTCTCTCTGGTTAAGAATCTGCTAAAAGTTGCTCACTGCAGTTTCTGGGCTCTTCAAAAAATAATTATAGCCAGGTTAGAATCTGAAAGCAGCTGAGTCATGAGGAAATATAATTTAGGAGGAAACTTTAAATAGCTTATTACATGTTCTAGTGCTAAGCGTCTTGGCTTACTCAGTGGTCCCTGAATCTATTGGGATCGTCTTTCCAGTCAGTGGGATGTGCGTTACCCATGGGGGGCTCATGACTCTAGGCAGCACCTCCAGTGCTGCCTTGTTCTCCTGGAAAAATTCATCAAGGTTTCTGTCCACACAGCTCCCATCATCTCAATGGGAGTTGAAGGTGTCTTCACCTCAGATCACGAAGCACAAGGATTTAAGTTTGGTCTTTCTTTACTACATAGTGGAGTCAGCTCCTTGTTTTGGTAGTCTACAACAGAAATTTGCAATCAGTTAAAATGAAGCAGCATTTTCTGGTGCATTAAAACATAATGCTGCAAAACAGCTTCTGATCCTGTGTGCATGTATTTGTCAGCTGTGTGAGGAACAAAACTATTCACTGTCATTTAAGATGTCAGTTACAAGTGGTTTTCTTCTATGTAGTCTCACCTGTGTGATGACCCTCCCTTTAAAGGGAAGGAGAGCCCTGTGAAGCACTTCCAGTGGCAGCTTATGAGGGATCTGTAGAGGGAAGAGCCTGCAGGACCCAATTTGCTGTTGGAAAATTGCAGGTTTCTTCTTCTGTGCCCTCAGGATGGACAGCTGGCTGGAGCCTGGCTGGAGCAGCTCTGCCATTGTTCTTGTTCTCTGAATTCTTGGCAGTGGCTGCTCCTAAAGGTCTTCAGAGGCATTATAAGCAGAGCTTTGCAATGGATTGGATACAGTTCTCTTCTTTCTCTGACAAGAGCATTAAATCAGATAAACCTCGGTGCTCAGCACCCTTAGTAAATGGCTCTTAGGGAGTAATTCTACACCAGCTTCTTTTGGCAGGGATCTTGGTTTAGGCATTTCAGCTGTCTCATCTGATTACTCCTAATCCTTGGGCATCACTTCATTCGTGGTGAAAATTATTTGATATACGTGTGCTCACACATGCACATATATACACACATATATAAATGGGCAGGTGAGGATTTGTATATATGGGTATGTGAAACCCACATTAGTCCTCTGATCTCAAAAACTGTCAGAATTGCCACAGCCCAGTGCTAGACTTGTCAGTCCACTTCATAAATAAAAAAGAATGTGGAAGATAATTGTCACCCAGGTTTTTTTCTGTGTATACTGTGTTATGAAGAGATAACTAAGTATACTAATAACTATAGTATTGGTTTTTATTAGTATATAATTAATGTAGTTATATAATGTAACATAATGTAATTATTTTGGTATCATATAATAATATAATGTTATTGGAATATCAGGGATTTGTTGCTATTCTGTGGTAGGTTTTGGGGTTTGGGTTTTTGCTATTTTTCTTTTTAATTTCTTGTGTCATAGTTTTGAAATTTATATTTCTTTGGAAGTATTCAAAGGTGTGGAGGCTTTTTGGGGGGATATCTTTGCTTTATTAGTTAGTTTTAATTCTGGATATGTCTTTGTGTCAGGAAAACATCCTTGCTGTGAATTAGAAGAAGGAATTCTGTGGGTGAAAGCACTCCACAAGGTTTACCATCTCTGCCAAAATTCCTTCAGCTGCCATGTATCACTTAGAGCTTTTTTATTCTTTCTGGAACAAACAAATCCACTGTTCTGAGTGGATTTGATGAGAGGTGGGCAAAAGACTTCCATATTCCTTTGCTAGATCCCCTAAAGCACCCAGCTGTCCAAAGCAGACATTTGGTGCAGATGTGTTCCGTGGTCAGGACTAGGGGAGTGCCAAATTTGCAATCACTGTCTGTGGTAATTATGTGTGATTGTGTGTCATGGGGAAATCTGGTTTGTTTTCCCAACATGCTTGCTGCTCAGCTTGTACATAAACATGTGGCCATTTAAGGTGTGGCAGAAAGCCATGGAAAAACAGCAGGGCCTTTTGGAACAGCCAGTTTCTCAGGTTTCTGCGGGATTTTCTCCTTATTTACCAATGAGAGGGTTTTTACAAGACTTGCCCCAGAAAGGAAGCATCAAAATCCTTGATCTCTGTGTTACTCAGTCTTATGTTGTTGTAATTAATTGCTTAGGTACAAGCTTAGATGCCACAGTGGCTACGTTGACTTCTGTGATTTCAGTTTCGGAAGTCCAGGCTTTGCTCAGGGATGTGCAGCCATTCCTTTAAAATGTTTCCTTTTGGCTGGTACCAGTTTGTGTGTGTGCAGCATTGACTGTTGGATTCCCAAGTCAGTCTGGAAGAGCTGACATTTACACTGTACTTGTGAGGCCAGAGAGTTGAATTGGTGCCTCAAAAAGACTCACTGCCATTCTGGGGCTGTGTCAGCTTTTTCACCTTTGCACAGCTCCCTCTGGGCGACCATGCAGGTTTTGGAGTAGTGAGCAATGGAGAGACCCCCACAACAAACCAGTTCCAAATATTCCCATATCGGTCCCTAAAAATGGATTCACATTGCAGCGTGAGGATGGAAAACCACATCCCCCCATTGCTGTAAGTGTCCAAGGCCAGGTTGGATGGAGCTTGGAGCAACCTGGGATAGTGGAAGGTGTCCCTGCCCATGGCAGAGGATGGGACTGTGGAGGGGCTTTAAGGTCCCTCCCACCCCCAACCCAAACCATTCCGTGATTCTGTATTCTGTTAAGAGTATTCCATGTGTCAAGCTTCACCTAAAGAGCTAATGAAGTCAAAAAGCTTATTATTTTCTTCTGCTTGGTGTGTTTACAGGGTGTAATTTCTGAGTGAATATTCTGTTTAAACTAGGCCTGTAATGTAAATTTAAATCACTTCTCATAATGCTCTCTCACTCTCTTATATTCTGGACACTTTGAAGGCCTGTGTTTACCTGTGTTGGTGAAACAGCCTTATTTGGGCTGCACTTGGAGGTCAGCGAATGAGGATGAAAGACACTGAAGCTGGTGAAGGCTATTAAAGCTTTTCTGGCAGGCAGGTCACATAAGCTGGTGGCACAAGAGTATGTGAAGGACAGCTGCTGGGTGTTTTGGGACAAGCTGGTGAGTGTTCAGGTGGTGAGGAGGAGCACCATCACCATTCAGACATGGCCTTGGTTGTGGAATCAGCTGAGGACATCTGCCCCTGCATGGCTCCTGCAGGGTTCTCTGCTCTGTCCTGCCCACAGCACTTGATGCTGACCATGCCCTGCTCTTGTGGCGCAGGCGCCATTTCCCAGCTGAGCTCGTTGTTGAGCTCTCAGCAGAGGGCGGCCGGAGCCGTGATCCTGCAGGAAGCTGGCCGGGCCCGCTTGGCATCGGCACTGCTGGAGCCAGCCCGTGCTGCCTGTGGGGGAATAAGGCCAAGTTCTCAGCCCATCTGACCTGATGGGCTGTTTTAGCTTAGCTGAAGGAGTGTTGCTTTTCGGATCTTTATTTTATAGGGTAAGAAAGCCTTTCCAAAGGATTTACTGCTCTAGACTGAAATACTGAATCCCTCAACAGATGGGAATAATGGAGCTAATGGGGTTACTGTGTGGATAAACTGCAGTCAGTGACATGCTTTAGAATAGTGCTTGGCAAGGGGGAGTTTGGAAGCAAAACAATTTGGAGGTAACTTTATTGCAGGTGTTTGCTGTAAAGGATACCCAAAGGAGAATAGTGCCAGGGGGAGCGGGAGCACAGCAGGATGAGGTATGTGAAGGAATAGTGAGTCCTTATAATGGCTCTTTTAATGATAGTGCAGCATTTTATACATGGCATACACAGATAAATGACTCACAGCCATACAAAAAAACCCCAAGGACAGTTTAATATTCTAGGAAAGGTTTTGTGTGATCTCGTGGGGAACTTTCAAAGAAATTAAACCAAAAGACATCCATAAATAGAGCTTGCCCAGCAAATACTGCTGTGATTAGAGTAGACCTTAGTGATGGCAGTTGTAATTCCAGTGAAATAAAACTTTGGATTGTTTAAAAAAGAAAAATGTCTGTATTATATGGAAGATAAGTGCGTATTAACTTTTACAGAGCTTGGAAAGTGTTGTGAGGTCTGCTGAGGCAGCACTTCCCTGTAAGCTGCAGCTGTATTAAATTGGCACCGTTGCAGTTTCATGCTTGGCTTTTACCCTGACAGCAGAATTGTGCCCCATTTGGTCTGTTGGGACTCAGCTGATCTCTTTGAGTGCTTTGGAGCACTCAACTGGCAGAAATCTCTTCGTTTGTGTGTGTGTGTTTATTTATTGATTTTTGGCGTAGCACCCTGACTGCGCTTGCTGAGCTGGGCGAGTGCCCATGGCCAGGGCAGCAGTGCCTGCCCGGGCTAGGCAAAGAATGAAGGGCACTGGTGCCAAGGCAGATTGAGGTGAACAGGCAGGAGATCCTGAACGGCATAGGAACCAGCAGCTGGAATCACATTTGATACCAATCAAGAAGGCAGCTCTGTGGGATTGGGAAATGTTCACATATGTGCTGCTGTTACACACCCCAGGCAACTTCACTTGGATGTCCTGCCCTTCCTCAGTAGCCAAAGACATGGCAAATGCCATGAATAAAGTTGTTTCTGCTTTAATTCTTTCTGGCAGCTCCTGCTAGATGTGCTGGGATTGAGGATAGGGCTCACACTGGGATTTTTCCAGAGGTACTTTTTTTTTTTTCAGGGAAGAGATGTGGCACATGTCTTTTTTTTCTTTCTTTTTTTTTTTTTTTCAGAAGTAAAATTGCAAAGCCAAGTATGTATGCTCTGTCCTCTTCATGTTTACCTAGAATCACAAAACCGTGGAACGGTTTGGGTTGGAAGGGACCTTACATTCATCTCGTTTCACCCCCTGCCATGGGCAGGGGCACCTTCTGCTATCCCAGGTTGTTCCAAGCCCCATCCAGCCTGGTCTTGGAAACTTCCAGGGATCCAGGGGCAGCCACAGCTTCTCTGGGCACTCTGTGCCAGGGCCTCATCACCCTTACAGGGAAGAGCTGCTTCCCCAATATATACTATCTTTAAGTTTGAAGCCATTTCCCCTTGTCCTGTCCCTCCAGGTCCTTGTCCAAAGTCCCTCTCCAGCTCTCCTTGAGCCCCTTTAGGCACTGGAAGGCTGCTATAAGGTTTTCCTGAAACCTAGTTTTCTCCAGTCTGAAGAGCCTCTTTCTGGAAAAATGTGTTATTTCTTGGTCCAGCAACATTTGTTCTGGGAATTTTTCTTCCCTTTTTATTACTAAGAGCAACTGAATGTTTGATCAAAATCAAAGGTGAAAGGCTTTATGTGCCTATAAATGTTTAAGGCACATAGAGGTTGGTAATACTGGAATATTAAAGTTGCCAGATTTGAAATCATAGATATCAGTACTGGGGATATCATTCTCTACTTATTTCTTTCTATTCAATGCTTTTAGTTTCATTTTTTTTTTACTACCATATGTCTTTGGATAACTCTGTTTTCTTTGTATTTCATTCTAGAAATTGGTCCAGTGACAATAACCACAGATCCCAAGAAATTTCAGTTTGAACTTCGGGAACTTTATGTTCAGGTGAGTAACTTGTTTCCTATGTGGTTCTAGCAAAGACTGTTTCCTCACGCTAATCTTTCCCCTTGTGCTGATATTCCTGCTGCAGGCATTCATGAGGATGTAGATCACTTACCTCTGTCATTTTGTCTGCACAAACTGCCATCTTCCTGCTCACCCTAATTTAGAGTTAGGATTCATTCCTTTGCCCTAGTTTACATCATTGTGTGGAGACACAGTTTGATAATACAAGAAGGAATAGTTTGGTAATGATAACATTTAGTTGGCAATTTCATTAGTCCTGCCACTTGTCTACAGACACTTTTATGGACTTTTACTGTATTCTGGAAATTATATTCCATGAACACCATTCAAACAAGAGGACTGTAAGATCCATCAGGTTTTCCATAGGTGCTGCCTTCCCTGCCATGCATTACTTGGCACTTACTGATTCAAAGGCTTCTTAGAATCACAGAATATCCTGAGTGGGAAGGGACCCACAGGAGCAACCTCTGGCCCTGCACAGACACCCCAACAATCCCAGCCTGTGCATCCCTGGGAGCGTTGCCCAAACACTCCTGGAGCTCTGGCAGCCTTGGGGCCGTGCCCATTCCCTGGGGAGCCTGGGCAGTGCCCAGCACCCTCTGGGGAAGAACCTTTCCCTGAGCTCCAGCCTGACCCTGCCCTGACCCAGCTCCAGCTGTTCCTTTGGGTGATAGAAAGAAAGTGGGGGGAAGTATTGGAATGGAGTTATCCTTACTGACAGAACATATGTTCCTATTGTCCTGTCTTTAACCAAGGAAAAATGCTTCTGACCTGTGGCAAACCTTGCTGGAGGCAATAGTGCCAGAGAGGCTCTCCCTCAGAAACTGGCACATGATATAATCCCTGTAAGAACAGATTGCTTGAAGATTACTTTAAAAGTTGGCAGAAGGTTTGAAATCCAGAGAAAACAATAGCTTTTGCAGTTTTCTCCTTTGTGGGGAAATTTAAGCTTTAAAACTCCATCCAGTTTTCATGTTTTGTTTCCTCAGTAGTTATACTGGACAGTAATTACAGCTGTTTCTAAAAGGTGGATGATTTAGGTGAAGCTTTTGGGAATTTCAAGCTCTTCATTTCTAATCAAGTTGTTTAAAAGTTTCTGTCTAATTAATTTTAGATTTCATTCTTTAATGCTTGTTGATTGCATATTTCGTAATAACTTTCAAGATATGCTCATTCTGCTATATGAAGGCTGTCACTGACTTGTATTCATCCATTGTATTGGTGAAGGGCCAAAATAGAAATCAGAAAATGATTAGAACAGGACTGATAGGTCATCTTGCAGCAGAGAAAATGTAAACACTTTCTACAGGTTTGTTACCAGTATTTTTCCAAAAACGACTGATAAAAAAAGCAAGAGTGAGGTTGTGGAAGTAGAGGAAATTTTGAACTGGATTCATTTTGAGAAAGGGCATGGACCAAATATTCTCATTAATGAACAAAGCTAAAATTAAGGTGAAGATAAATATTTCAAGGCATCTTGTGTATAAAACATATTGTATCAAAATATGTTCAACTTGTCCTCCCTGAACATCAGGGTAAGCCCAGCTCTTGTTTTCCATTCATCTGTCACAGAATAGTTGGAGAGTTTTTTGGCTGACATTTGACATCAGGTAAAAATTGGGCTGAGTACATTTATTTCACTGCAGAAACTGGGCCCTGTTGCTTTTACATTCAGAGTGATAAAGGACATGTTCCTTGGATACAGGATCAGCTTAGGAGGTATCACCTATATTTCATCTGTAATTACCTTTGAATCATTTTTTACAGACAGTGTGATAAGAATGTGGACTTGCACAGCAATGGCTCCTTAGTGGGTTTTTGTTTGTTTGTTTGTTTGCTTTTTGTTAAGCAGATTTTTTGTGTATTTCTGTGGGCCTGTTCAAACTGAAGGGAAAATGAAGCTCAAAGCTTCCTGAGCTTCACTCACCTCAGCTTTTCCAGAAAGCTTCATGAGGTAGTGGTATTTAATTTCAATTTGGAGAGAAAGGCAGGAAATACTGAATGTACTGAATGGAGATTTTTCTACTTTTTAAAATTTCAGTAAAGACAATACTAATGTTAAATGTTAGGAAGCAATTCTGCCTGTGAAGGTGGGCAGGCCCTGGCACAGGGTGCCCAGAGAAGCTGTGGCTGCCCCTGGATCCCTGGAAGTGTCCAAGACCATGCTGGATGGGGCTTGGAACAACCTGGGCTAGTGGAATGTGACACTGGATGGGCTTTAGGGTCCTTCCAATCCAAACCATTCCATGATGATGATGTTTTGTTGTTCTACCAGCTGCTTTTTAAGAGTATTATTCTACATTATAGGAATAAAAAAGTCCATGCTTGTTCTCAGAGCAACCATTTAGCTCAGTAGTGCTTTTCATGTTCTATGTAGAAAACAGATGCTGCTATATAGAATATTATGAGATGATAATCAAATAGACTTGAAGTGGAAATAGAAATTTTCCTGTTCCAAGTAGATGTCTGTAGAAATTAGCTATTATTTTGACTTTGCCCACAAATTAAAGATTTAGATGGAAGAGTCTTCTGCTGAAAGAATTTGGATATACTGATGTGTGCCATTGAACTGTATGGGCATTGCCAAGATAAAGTTCTGATGTGTGTCAAAAATCTTCTTGGAGAGTTCTCTCTTGAATTTCAAGCTGTCTGGAGTCTACCACTTGCTTTTCCCATAAAACTAAGACTACATTTAGGAGAACTGACTTTGAAAAAGAGCAGTGGTTCTTACATGACTTACAGAAAAACAGTGTCCACGTGCTTATTCTTTACCATAGATGAGAAGCTTACTGATATTCTTGCTTTGAAATTGGATTAAGGATACTGATAGATTAAACTTGTTCCCAACATGAACATTTCACTGAGAACAAACAAAATTTTTAAGTATGAAGGACTGCTCTCTTCTTCTTTCCCAGCATGTGTAGATTTGTATATACATATGTGTGAAGGCATGTTGATTGTAAAAATAAAATAAATCAATTTTATATTTAATACTGAATGTGCAGAGATCTATTGTAGATGACAGGGCAAGTTTTACAGTTTGTATCAGCTCTTTGGAAAGTTCTGTCTTCAATATGCCAAGTTAATTTTTATGTAAGTTAGTGAGCTTTTATTTAAACAGTATTTTTCCCAAATTATTAATTTAGGGAGAGAAATGAATCCTTTCTTATAAAGATAAAGTCATACTTGGAAGCATTTTGATTGAGCACATGGTCTGAAAAACCTCCAGCTCTGCAGCTGCTGCAGTGCAGAGCTGTGGGAACACAGCACCTGTGCCCTCTGCTGAGCTCCCTGTCCCAGGGTGGAGTCCAGGACAGGTTCTTGCTGCTCTGGTGTCCAGAGGTGCTCCTGGAGCTTGGCACTGCCTGCCTGGGACCATTTCCCATCTGTCTGTGCCCCTGACCTTCCGTGAGTGCTGTGTGCTACCGGAGCAGGGGAGCTGTCAGCCAGGAAGGGAGCGTGTGAGTGTGGGAAATGGGGCTGTCACAAAAGCTGAAGCTGAGCATGACATGGGTAAGAGTGACCCTGACACCAGCCAACATCAGGACTCTGACTTCATTTTCCCTTTGGAATTGTTGCAGTTGCTGCTTGTGAGTGTGTTACAGCACTCTGCAGAAACCATAAAATCCTTAGGGTAGAAAAGGTGAATAAATGATTAGAGGCTGAGGAAGTAACTGTCTTGAATGTCCCAAGAGAAAGTAACTTATTTTGTATGTTTTTGTCTCTTGAAAGAAAAAAAGTTATGTTTTATTTCTACTTGTGAACAGGGTGGTGGAGACTGTCCAGAGATGAGCATCGGGGCAATAAAGATTGCACTAGAAATTTCTCTGCCTGGCTCTTTCATCTATGTGTTTACTGATGCCCGATCCAAGGATTACAGACTGACCCATGAAGTGCTTCAACTCATCCAACAGAAACAGTCACAGGTACTGAGGGGATTTGCATTCCCAGCTGGGTTGTGTGTTTAATGCTCTGTTTTCTCGATGACAAAGGGTAGAGTTCTCCTGTGTGAAACTTGCTGAAATCTTTTTACAGAAGGGACCTGTAATACTTCATTCTAAGGATTTAGATTTTTTTTTAATAGAGTTAACTGATCTGGTTAAGGAAAAACTTAGTGGAATGTTCTTTTTATTATTGTGAATTAAATAATGCAACTGAATCCTCTACCAGATTATCTGGTTTTGGCAGTTTATCACTTACGTGGATTTTTTTATGTTGTTCTAAAAGAAGTATTATGTGAATGACAGGGCTGGTTGATTTTTAAAGAGATTTTTATCTATTCCTTTTCTTCTGCATTGCTTTTTCCATCATTACTGAGTACAGTGCCTCTGTCCATGCAGAGTTACAAACCCATCTTGACTGACACATTCTTTTGTTGTCTTGCCTTAATGCTGCCATGGCAATGCTTTCCCCGCCTATGCACCCTGTGTCCAATGATTCACTGATTTTTCTTTAACCCAGGTGGTATTTGTGCTGACGGGAGACTGTGATGACAGGGATCATATTGGTTACAAGGTCTATGAAGAAATTGCTTCAACAAGTTCTGGTCAAGTTTTTCACTTGGACAAAAAACAAGTTAATGAGGTAACTTTGCTTGAGTTTTGCAATCGATAAAGAAAATGAGGCAAGAGTTATACTGTAAATCTTTAGAGACCTGATGGTGGGTTAGGGAGCAGAAGGGGAACTTTTTAAATGTTCTGGTCTTGGTATGTGGACTTTGTTCCACCTTTCCCTTCTTTTCTTTCTCCATCTTCTTTGATGGAAAGATGCAAATATTTGCATCTTCAGAATGCAATTCTGTGACTTTTGTTGACATTAGGGAAGTGTGAAGTGGCACATCTCACCAGAACCTCCCCAGCTTCCTTCTGCCTGTGCCAGAAGGCTTCCAGGAGAAGAGCCTTTAAAAAAAGGAGCTCTACTGGGCTCTGTGTAGCCTAGTGGTGTTTCTGCTCAAAACAAGAGCACGCGTTCACCTTTAAATAAGCATTTTGTGAGTGAGCAAAGGACTGCTACTTAGCCTGCACAAAAATGTTCCCCACAGAGGACAGACACTGTGAACTCTCAGGTTTCCATTGTTCACAGAGTCATGGAAATAACTTTCTAATTGAGGTTATCACTGCAATACTTTTGCCACCTTTGCTGCCCTCCTGGTAACTGTGGTTCCTAACCCACAACCATGAATGAGTATTTGCTTTGGGAACTTCGGTGAGTCTCAGACAGAAATGAAACTTCAGAAGTGCGTGAGAAAACAGCTTGGAGAGAGGTGAAATCACACGGTATTTATCTGGAGGGCTGGAATTGTTTATAAAGTTGTAAGCATTCGCCTTTGAATTCCCAGTGTAGGCAATAACTAGCTGAGGTTTTTTTAATAAAAATTTACCCTGTTTGTTCCTTCTTCCTTCAGTCCTAAAATTTGGACAGTGATAAATGTTGAAGATAAATCGCATTTTTCTACAGCTGTTGCCTAGAAAAATTGACATTCTCATTGGGAATGATAGAAGCTGTTGGCGGTGATCTGAAGACAATCAAAAGGAGAAACTTCCCAGAAGATTTACCCTCCAAAAGTTAGGTTAAAATTTGGAAGAAAAGAAATTACCTGTTTGGTCTGTTCCTGTATGGTCTGAACCTGCAAATGGCCTGCATTTTGCTATTATGTATAAAGGGTAAAACTTTTCTGTAACACTCCATGAAATCCCTTGTACAGAAGGGATCATCATGGAATGAGATGGTCTTTAAGGGCCCTTCCAATCCAGCCAGTTCTGCAACCCTCTGATAGTGCCAGTGGGGAATGCTCTTTGCTAGGACTGGAGTTTTAGGGTAAAGGTTTGGTTTGATTGTTGTGGCTTTGTTTTCTTCTGCTTTTTGAGAGGTAGAAGTGAGCAGGTAAAGCCATTTGTAGGTGCTAGACAGCACCGTGTTCTGGAGTGGAGCTGGCACGAGCTGCTTTCCTGGCTGCCGGCTGCTGCTTTCTGAACTTGGCACTTCCCTGTTTGTAAGAACACCACCTTCTGCCTGAAAGGATAGACTGTCTTGGAATTTTGGGTAAGGTTTTAAGCAGGGGGTTTCAGTAGCCGCTCTCAGCCCCTTCCAGCTTCATCTCAACATTTCTTTTGAGTAAATAATCATAGAATTGTGGAGTCGTAAAATGTCCTGGGTTGCAAGATATCTTGGAAGATCATCTCATTCCATCCCCTGCCATGGGCAGGGACACCTTCCACTATCCCAGGTTGCTCCAAGCCCCATTCAGCCTGGCCTTGGACACTTCCAGGGATGCAGGGGCAGCCACAGCTCTTCTGGGCACTCTGTGCCAGGGCCTCACCACCTCTGCACAAGAGCAGAGGATGAAATCCGTAGGTGATATTTTTGCAGTGTTTTTTTTGAGAGGGTGAAAAATACGGCCACTGAAAAGAGATGCTTAAACAGTGTTAAAAGATTGCCTGAGGTGGAAAAAAAGCAAACCCTAAGTCACTTTTAGAAGTCTTCCACAATAACTGCTGAACAATTTGTGTTAAAGCCAAACCCAAGAGAGTCTGCAATTTTAGTGATTATTGACCTTACATAAATCTATGTCTGGCCCAAGTGCCTGTGAAAATGAGTTGACCAAATTGCTGCCATCCCCAGTAAAACCTTCTCTGTGGTTTCAGTTCTGGATCAGCATTGATTCCAAGAAGCACATCCACCAGTGGGTGGATGCAAATAAACAGGATATCTTGCAGAGATCTGATCAGCTGTTTATGGGATAGCCCTCAGGCAGGATTCAGCAGCAATCAAACAGTCACACTTGCCCTCCTTTTTCTCTGAGGAGTCGATGATGTGTAAAGAATGCAGTTTATAAATGCTGAAATACACTCACCGTTGTGAGCCCAAAGACAGCGAATGCTGGACTGGGGATTAGGGAATAGCTACAAAGTCCCTGCCGAGTACCCTGCCAAACCAAGGACTTGTTTTGTTAAAACATTTTGATTGTTCTACCCCCCAAAAACCCAAACAAAGCTATTTTTAGTATATAAAGTTTCAAACCATTCCTCTTGTTCTTGCCCTTTGAGCATTAAGTACAGAATGAAGCAATATTCTAAGCTAGATACAAGGAAACAAAGCAAAACAGTACTTGATACACATCCAATGCTTTACTGAGAAGACTGTGAAAACTTAGTGACTTTTTTTACTTCTGAAAATCATGTTCTGATTTCAAATACTGCAGTTAACTTGGGCAAAATTATTAGTGATTGATGAAGTTGTGTTGGGTTCAGTCTAGCAAAGCATGAAATACATATGTATCTCCACTTATCTGCTGAAGGTAGCTCATCTAAGAGTCTGGGATCAAGGTCCTATTTTTACAAACTCACTGTGATTTCTGTGCATTAGATAAATGAGAATATTTATCTAGTTAGAGTATCAAGGCCCCATCCCAGGGAGTGTTCAAGGCCCATGTTGGGGCTCTGAACAACCTGGCCTATTGGAAGGTGTCCCTGCCTATGGCAGGGGAGTGACACAAGATGGACTTTAATGTCCCTTCCAACACAAACCATTATAGGATCCTAATATTCTTAAACGTTGTCCCCAGTGTCTTGGAAAGCCTTTATCAAAGTGCTTTATCAAAGCATTGAAGTCCTGGTTTTGAGAAGTGTTTTCTTGAGGGTGAGATTTCTCTGATTGCTTTTGTAGACTCAGGGCTTAATTTGCAATACTTGCTTGAAATTTAAATGAATCACAGAATATCCTGAGCTGGAGGAGATCCTTGGAATCTGCAAGGACTGAGCCCAACCCCTGGCCCTGCACAGACACCCCAGCAATCCCAGCCTCTGCATCCCTGGGAGCGTTGCCCAAACGCTCCTGGAGCTCTGGCAGCCTTGGGGCCGTGCCCATTTCCTGGGGAGCCTGGGCAGTGCCCAGCACCCTCTGGGGAGGAACCTTTCCCTGAGCTCCAGCCTGACCCTGCCCTGGCCCAGCTCCAGCCCTTCCCTCAGGCTCTGTTCTCACGGCATTGAGAATATACATCAAGCATGGGTTAAATACCCTGTAAGGAGCAGATTCTCTATTTTCATAACTGTGTCCAATTTCCAAAAGGTACTAATTTTGACTTGAACTGAAGTTACATTACACCACACCTAATTATCCTTCTGTAAGGAAATTCCTGTAAATGGTTGTGATGCCCAGAGGTTTGTACTGATGCCAGAGGGGGTGTTGAGATGAACTGTGATGATCAGCAGAGTGTGAATATGGTGCTGTGGAAAATAGTGGAGATTCATTAGTCATTGGCAGTTCAGGTCATGTCTCCAGGTCGTTTTGATTGTTTGTGGCAAAAGTGAGTCATTCCTGTGTCTGATGATCTGGACTGATCAGCATGGATAGAGCTGGGAGTTCACAAGGACTGAGCTGGTGAGTGGTCTTCTTCCATTTCTTTTAGTGTTGAAGCACTTGATTTTTCTTATTTCTAACCTTTCTGTAAGAAGGGAAAAATTCCTGTCCTTAGACTGCCTAAAAATACATCTTTCTTCCTGATTTTTAAAATAAGTAGAAATGAATCTTCCATATACAGAACATTAATGGGAGGAGAACTGAGAATGACATGGGAGCTTAGCTTGGACTTTGATGGAAGAAGGGGGTGTTGTTGAGTGACTTGAAAGCTGGATGAACCTATATGGGAAAAACAAGAGAGCTTGGAATTGGATGAGAAGCCTGTGAATGAAATGGATGCTGCGGATGAGACGAGATTGAGAGGGGACTGAAGACAAGACTGGTGACAGAACATTTAGAAGGGATAGTGCAAAAGGGGTTGTTGTTGTGGGAAAGGTATCAGCTGTAAGATCACAGGGAATGGGGTCTGGTGGTGTTCACTCATGAGTGCTCTGCTGTAAACAGAGGTCCCTAAACCCACTGGAGAACATCCCATTTCTGCTGGCTCTTAGTCCTCCCAGGGGATGACAACACAAGGGTTGCACCAGCACAGCTTGGGTTGGTGTTACAGGTCCCTACTGTGTGTGACCAGTGTGTGTTTGGATGATGCTGCAGAGGAAGCAATCTGAAATCTTGTTTCACTCAGTTAAAGATGTAAAAGGCCCCTCAACTGCTTTTCAAGGATACAATGCAGGTGACAAAGTCAAAAGTTCAAAATTACAGTGTAGAATTAAGGTTTCTTGAATAGTTCTGTTTCTTGCCTTTTCTTCTCCCTCGTCCCAAACAGGCGTTACCCCATTTTCATAGAAAAAGGAGGAAGGGTTTCATGGGAGAAGCAGCTGAATACTTCTATTCTGAAGATACATAATGTTCAGTGAATGCCAAACAAAGAAGGGAAAAACAAATAGTTACAGCTGGTCTTTCTCTGTTTTCTATGGAATTGGGAGTCTCTGGAAAAAATAAGCCATGATCATGTATCTAAGGTCTGTCATAAAGCAAGTGCAGAAGGGCTTTTGAAAGGCAGTTGAAAGCAAACAGGCTTAGTTCTTGTGGTTCCTAACTTTGAAGAGCTTGAGATCCAACAATAAAACTTCTCAGTTGTGTGGTTTTCACACATGTTATATATATAATTCATGTTTTATTTTTACAGTATTGTTTTCCCATGCACTGTCTCAGTTATGTTTTTTGATATGCATTTAAAAACATTATTAGAATATTTTTCCTCTTTGGATGTAAGTATGAACCTGAATTTACTTAAGCAATGAAACAGTTAACCTGAAATCCTGTTGCTTTGACTGCTTGAGAAATATCCTTGAGTCCCAGTATAAACAAATGGGAATAGAGACCATGCTCCACAGATTTTCCAGGTTTCAGCATGCATTCCAAGAATTGACCTGACAGCAGGGCAGGTTGCAAGAGCAGATTTTCTGGGGAAATGTTATAAATCATTGCTCTATTTGCCCTTCCCCCTCTAATAATATTCATCACGTCACATTTTGGCAGAAAAACAAAAGCTGCTGTTATTTTGGGGGCTCTCCGTAAAGGTCCCAGAGGAGAAAAAACCCACTTCTAACCAGTGTTACAGCAGTATTGCAAACCTCTTTGGAATGACAGGGTTGGGAAATGGATCTCCCAGAACTGCCTATGGAACTTACACAAGCAAGCTGCTGCCAGACTGCAGACAGCTGTGTTGTTCTGTTGCCTTCCATTTTCAGTTTTGATCTTGAAAAACTCTCTGAAACTGAAGTTCGTATGGGTTCATTAAATTTTACAATCCATTTAAAAACTTACTTGTGGAGGTGAGATCCTGGAATTAAATGGGAACTTTTCCATATACCTCATACAAAAAAGTGTTGTGTTCATCTCACTGGGAGTAGAACATTGAAATTTCTTTGGAAGCAATTTTGGACCCAGATGTATAATTTCTAAAGTAGAACTTAAATGAGTTGGATCTTTTTGAAGCCTTGTGATTCCTGTTCCAGGCTTCCCTAAAGCAAACACAAGTTGCTCCCTAGCTGGTGTCACCAGCTGTTGCACAAGCCCCAGTTCTCTCTTGGACCATGTTACTGCAGGGCTTTGAGCAGCATATGCAATTTTACTGTGATTTTTTGGGTGTGTTGTTTTGCAGACATGCCCAAGCCCCTTGCTCATGCACACCCTTGGCGAGGGGACACCTGGTCAGTGCTGTCTCAGCGTGTGCTGGGAGCACTCAGCACGGCTCAGGTGGGACATTCCTGAGAGTGGAGGGGCAATCATTGATGAAAACCTGCCTCCACCATTTCTGGTGTGTTTTCAATGACACCCTTCACTTATGTAACCTTATTTCGTCTTTGCTCAAAGGTTGCTGGGCATTCATTCTGTAACATATGAGAAAAAGTACACTTTTATAGGAGGCTGGAATCTAGTTTACATCACAGAGTAATCTCACACATAAACCTATGGCATATTTCCATTTTTTAAACAATAAAGTAGGCAAGTATTGCACAATAAACCAGGGGAATGAGGTTCTTTTGGGCAATGTGTTGAATTGGGTCCCAGGTTGAAGGACTTGCCCTGGAGAGCCCCAGTACTGAGGGGTAACACATCCAGGCTAGTTTAGTGTTGGTTTCCGAGTCTTGAACTGTCATAATCAAAAGATGGCTCTCCTTTACAAGATGTTTCTCAATGCCACCATGGTGAACTGCAGCTTAAAATTATGGTTCAGTATTACTGTGAGTCACATTCATGTTGTTACACAAACCCAATATTACTTCAGTAGGATTTAAAAAATATGCTGCAGCTCTGTGATGTACAGAGGTGATGCAAAATCGTAGTTTGATAAAACAGGTGTGTTTCTGGGGAGGTTGGGTTGGTTGTGATGGGTTTCCTTTGGCTGATTGTCAGGCTCCCTCTCAGCCACTCATTCACCCCTTGCAGACTTGAGTGGGTTGAGTGGGTTGAGGAAGCTTCTGGCTTGAGATAAAGACAGGGAAATGACCAGTTGTTGTTGAAGGCAAGACAAAGTTGACTTAAGGAAAATTAATTTGTTGCCAAATAAAGTAGATATTCAATTATTTCTTCAGGTGGTGGGAAGCAAAGACAGGTAGGAACACCTTTGCCTCCACTTGCCCAACTCAACTTTTCCCCTTATTCCTTCTCCCTTCCCCAGCGTGCCCAGGAATGTGGTTGTGGTCAGTACATGCAGATTTCTCTTGGCTGCTCCTCCTCCTCACACCCTTCCTTTCCTTCACTGTGGGCTCTCCCATGGGCTGCTGTTCTGTCCCTTGTGTGGGAGCCTCCATGCCCTGAAGGGACATACCTTCCAAAGCTGTGTTCCCTTCCAGTCCCACCTCTATGCCCTAAACAGTAATTTGTATTAGGCGTTTTAGGGGAAAAAACCCTGGGAAAATCCACAGATAGCAATTACTCAGTACATCTGGATGAGAAAATTTTCCTTGTTGCTTCATGCAACTAATAATTGATGACCAGAAATGTCCACAAGTTTGTATCCCTAAGTCCTTTTAAAATTTACCTGTGGTTGTGTAGAGATGTATCCAGGTGTGCCTGTGTGCTCCTTTAAACACCATGCTGACCATGGCTTTGCTAGTATCTTCTATTAAAGTTGCATTTCCTTTAAGTATGCACATTTTTAAAAATAAATCAATATGGAATCTCTACAAGACACTAGAGACAGGCATTTCAGCAGAAAATATTTCAACAGCCAGTACTGCTGACAGTATAGTAACAACTGTTCTTTTCTCTTCTAGGTGTTAAAATGGGTTGAAGAAGCAGTTCAAGCCTCCAAAGTGCATCTCCTGTCTACAGACCATCTGTCCATGGCTGCAAATACTTGGCAGATCCCTTTTGATCCCAGTCTAAAGGAAGTTACAGTGTCCTTGAGTGGTCCTTCACCAGCCATGGAGATTCATAATCCTCTCGGTGAAGTACTTTATAATGTCTTTTGTGATAGTGAAAAAAGGGAAGGAAAAATCCCTTCTGATATTTTATTTTTTTCCCAATATTCCATGATTTTTTTTTCACTTGGAGGAAACTGGAAGACTTCCTTATTCTGTCCACTTCATTTCACCTCCATCTTCTTTGTTATTATTTGTCTTTGCATTCTGGATTGCTGGACACTTTTGCCTTTCATTTCATCTGTTTTTGTATTCCCTGAACCATCATTTAAGGATTTTACATGATGGTTGGGTTTTAGGTGAGGAAAGTTCAGCCATAGTCTGGCTTTTTTGAACTGTGAGAACATTCAGAACCAAACCAGTCTCCCCTGCCCATCTCCAGCTGAGCAGTGTGTGATGGGGAATGCAATGACAGATTTGGAGCTAATTTGTAACTGAAGCTATTTTGAACAAATATGTTGTTTATTAATATGTTGATGCTTTAGGAATTTGGAACAGCACTCCAGAAATAAATTCAGATCGTATTTTGTATTCTCTGAGTGACTTTTGCCTAAGGATATAGCTTAACTTTGAGTAGCTTGGAAATATTTTATTCCCAGGATGGGTTCCCTGCAATGTGGTCTGGTCTGTCCTGCACTGAGGCATTCTTGTTTACAGGAAAGAGATTTGCTCAATGTTTGTGTTCAAGCCATGACAGCACACAGTCCTGGGTGTAACTGTCAGGCTTTGCTGAAGCTGTGACCCCACCTCTTTCTGGCCTTTCTCTTAGATCAGCCCCATACATCTCAATCCACAGGGTTTCAGTGAAAGTACTCAAGGCATGTCTAGTAGCTTTTGAAAATGGGCACTGGGACATCCCAGTCTCCACTTCCTCTTTCCCTTTAGTGCTGTGAAAGAGCCAGATGAGTTTTAGGGCTGATGATTCTTCCGAGTCAGCCTTTAGGGAGCAAAATCCCTCTCTAGAGGGCCAGTTCCTGCACACAACCACCCACATATAAATGAACATTTTCAGTAATCTGTCAAAGAATTATAGGGCATTTTGACTGTAAATGTCATTGACTGCTAATTAGTGAGTAAGTCAAGTATCAGAAATACATTGGTACAAAACAAGAGTATGGTATTTACTCTCTGTTTTTTTAAAGCAATACTGTGTTTACTGTATCCTGTATTTACTTCCCGTTTTCTGTTTTTTCAGGCAAGCAGCTCAGTAAGGGATCAGGACTGAATGAGTTGCTAAATATCCACAACTCTGCAAAGGTAGTAAATGTCAAAGATCCAGAGCCAGGAACATGGACAATTAAGGTAAAGTTATTGCAGAACTCATGTATGATTGTCCTGTAGCATATAAGGGGGTTGTATAATGATTTGCTATGTTACTTATCAAAGATACAGCTGAGTCTGTGTTACAGTAAACATCCTGTGATCTTGTATTTAATATTGTTGTATACCTCTTTATGTAGGTAAAGCTGCATGATCCCAGCTTTCCTAAACAGATGTGGAAACCACCCTACTGGTGTAGATCCTTTCTGACTGAACTATTCTATTGTAGCAGTGTAAATACAGTCATTTTTGGAGGGCAAGGCACCCGGGTGAGACACTTTATAGGCAGTGCTGAATGGATCCTGCTGTGCATTGTCCCTGCCCTAAGCACAGAGGTGCTTTGAAAAGGATCATTAATTCACACACAGCCCTGGGGGAAGCTGTTGATCCTGCTGCAGAACTGCAGCTACAAAAGCATGTTGAGCTCAGCAGCTCTGGGGAGAATTGTTTGAATGTCTGTCTAGGACTGGGGGCTTATCAGACAAGGGACAGGGACTTTTTATATGGGCAATAGTGATGGGACAAGAGGGAAAGGTTTTAAACTACAAGAGGGGAGGGCTGTATGGGCTATTGGGAAGGAATTGCTCCCTGTGAGGGTGGTGAAGCCCTGGCACAGGGTGCCCAGAGAAGCTGTGGCTGCCCCTGGATCGCTGGAAGTGTCCAAGGACAGGCTGGACAGGGCTTGGAGCAACCTGGGCTAGTGGGAGGTGTCCCTGCCCAATGCAGGGGGTGGCACTGGGCAACCTTTTAAGGTCCCTTCCAATCCAAACCATTCTGTGACCAAAAGTGCTCAGAACTCCAGTACAGAGACAACCCAGTGGACTGTTAAAAATAAAAGAGAAAAAGGTTTGGGTCCTGCTGGACATGGTGACATGAGCCACATTGGGTACTGAGACCTCTTCCTACAAGTCAGTGCCTTAGGATTCACTTCTGTCACTTGACTTCTAGGGTGAGGGATCAGTGCAGCAAATATCCAGTGCCCTGCAGCCCAGAGGGACAGTGCAGGAAGAGCCCTGTGTGCTCCTGGCTGTGTGATGTGAGCTGAGCCACTGGTGTGTGCCAGCACCCGAGTGCTGGCTGCTGGGGAGGAGTCCTGGGCTCGTGTGGGACACCTGCAGAGCCAACAGTCCCCTCGTGCCCAGGCTGCCACTGCTGGCAGGCACTCCTGGCAGCAGGACAGCAGCCCTGCCAAGCCAACAGGCTGCTCCTGCAGGCAGGGCCTGGGAGTTTTTTGGGGGTTGGGAGGTTTTTTTATTTTTTTCAAAGCTCAGCATAATGCTGTCTCCAGCTCTATGGAGAGCATGGATAAAACTTTCAAATTGATGTATTTTGGGTTAAAAAAGAAATGAAGAAAATCTCTTGAATATGTAGTGAAATATTTAAATCTAAATGTTATGAGCAAGCCAGGTCTTGCATTTCTTCATAGATACCTGTATTTTGGGCAATTTTTTGATGTTGTTTGCAAGACAGGAGAGCATCTTTCACAAATATGTATTTGCTCTTTTGATTATACTCATCCAGCCTGGGAGGGGAAACACTAATGTACAGTCTCTGTAATCCATGTTCAACTACATATAATGGGAAGAGACCTAAAGATAATAATTGGAAAGCAGTCCTGTGTGATAAAACTAATTCCTGGTGTCTGCCTAAAGACCCCCAGTTCCTAGACATGACAGTGAGAGATGTGTTTATTGTTATTAGGAAATGATAAAATTTTATAAGGTTATTCTGGCCTTAAAACTTGCAAATATCCAAAGGTCTGAGTAATTCATAAAGAGAAATTATTTCCCAGTATATTTTTCTGTGGATTGTTTACTTGGCTTTAGTCACTGGCTTGATTTATTTACACAAAGATTTTAAGACTTAAGACTTAAGCTTTGTGAAAATTTTATTCACACCATAAACTCCTTATACAGATGCACCACGCTATAAAAAGAGAACTTTATCACTGAGTTTATCTAATGAAATTTTAACTGGCAATTAACGCTTGATACCTTGAGTTGTTTGGCACAATTAAATATTTCTTTATATTGTTAACAGCTGGCTTATATAAAAAAGGCTTTAGTGGTGCTATTTCTGAGGTGAAAGGCTAACTAAATAGAAGGAAATATGTTGTTTTAATCAGATAGACATTGATTTGTCACGTGTCTAATGCCTGTGCAAAGGCTGTTAGTTAGAAGAAACAACTGTTTAATTTGATTCCCACATGCAGCGGTGGCAGAGGGGGTTACTCTGGAGTAACCTCACCCAGAGAGCTGCAGGAATTTGAGAATGGATCGGGTAAAACTCCAGGGAAAGCTCAGTGGAAGCTTCCAGACACCTGAAGGGTGTAGAGGTAGGTGAGGAGGAAAAGCCATAGGTTCCTGTGCACCTTTGACAAGTAGCAGTTGACCTTTCTTTCTCTGCATAGAATCATAGGAAGTAACTTATAATTACTTTGATTTGTCTTCTTTAAGATAAAAGACTTGCATCAAAGCAGCTGTACTCTCCGGAACATGAAGCTCAGGGTGTTCAAGGGTGATGGATGGGTGGGGGTTGTTCTGACTTGTTTTTTGCTAGTTGAAGCAGAATGACAAGGTGAGGGTACAGGGGTACAGACCAGAGGGGAGAGGTACCTGTGCACCCTGTTTCTCCTTGGCTGGGGAAGAGAAGCACATTTAATGCACAGATTTTTCTGTTGAGTTCTGATTCACTTGCCATTTTTTAGTAGAGTTTGTAATAGTCAGGTCCTAACTCCCTGACCACTCCCATTGCAGGCACTAGCACGTGGCAAGGAGTTGCGGATTTGTTGGTGATTTACCTCCAACACAAACTGGCTCTCTTTGCTGACACCACAGTTGTAGGGCCTGGATGTGAAAGCAAAGCTTTATTCAAGGTGCTTTTCCTTTCAGCTTTAGCCACGAGGCTCCTCTCTGCGCTGCTGTTAACCATGCTGCAGTCAGTGCCTGAGCTCCGTGGCTGGCTCACCCTGTGTGCAGTCCCTGCCGTGCTGATTCCGTGTGCTGGCTCTTTTGCAGACCTCAAGCAGTGGGAGGCACTCCGTGCGCATCACGGGGCTCAGCACCATCGACTTCCGGGCTGGCTTCTCCAGGAAGCCCACCTTAGACTTCAAAAAAACATCCAGCAGGCCAGTGCAAGGTGCCTTTCCACTCTAGTCCGTGTTAAATAGCTTCAGGCCCCCAAAATCAAGTAGAGCTCTATGATGAGCTTTGTGGTAACTCTGGGGATGCTGTGGGTTGGTTCCTGGGGGTGGGGCTTTGTATCTGTGTGACATAAATACAGATATTGTTAACTATGCCTCAAAATTGCAGTGCTGTTTCTGTTATTTTTGGAGCTTCAGAAAAAGGCCTTGGCCTGGGGGGCATGCTGAGGAGTTAATAAAGAAGCTGCTATTTCAGAAACACCTGCTGGAAATCAGTAATTTAAACTCTCCCCAGCTGGGTCTCCTCACAGCTAATAAGCAGAGCTCAGCTCAGCACAATTTAGCCTTTCCTTACTCAGTAGGTAAGGGCTGGAGCTGAATGCTGCATTCATGGGGTAGTGAGCCATGCACATGGAATTTAATCTTTCATGTTTTAATTACCTGTTTTCTTTAGCACTTAGAATAGCATGTTTCTGTTTTTCTAGGGATTCCTACCTTCATGCTGCTGAATACCACAGGGATCCTGCTTCCAGCTAGAGTAGACCGACTGGAACTTCTGAGTATTACAGGGGAACTCCTTAAGACCTTGCCTGTGAAATACTATCCTGACAGAAAGCCTTATGGACTATGGAATATTTCTGACTTCATTCCACCAGATGAAGCTTTTTTTGTTAAAATAACGGGCTATGACAAGGATGGTTATCTTTTTCAGAGAGTTTCAAGTGTTTTGTTTTCTAGTATTATTCCTGGTAAGAGGCTTTAACTTGAATTGACTGTTCATTTGTCTCATCTGAATCAGTTAAAATTGAGGTCTTGTATGCTTTTATAACTTATGCAAATATTTTCTGTGCTGTTTCCTTCCAAAGTTCTGTCTCTAGTTCATGGTGGTCAGTACCTACTAAGTGGAGCTTTATCAGAAATTGAGCTTCCCTTTAATAAAAGGAAAGGATAGGATGTGTGTTAGTAGCTGTTAATACACTTTCTGGGGAATGTTTTCTTTCTTCAGATGCCCCTAAAGTTACAATGCCCATGAAGACTCCAGGATATTATTTACAGCCAGGCTCTGTTCCTTGCCACGTTGAAAGCCTTATACCTTTTACTCAGCGTTTTACTAAAAATGGAGTAAAACTGGGAGTGGATCAGTTCTTCAAGTAAGTAGTGATCTTTTTTCACAATGCTCCTTCATTTCCTATTTATAGCTTATGATTTCTGTTATTGTTTCTGCGATGTGCTGTCTACATCCTGCTACTTCCAGTCTGTTATTTTTGGTGCTCTTCATCAGGAAAGCTGTATTTTATGGAGATATTGATAATATTTATATATATAGAGATATATCTATATACAATATATAGAGGAGGGTGTACACGCTGTATATGTGATGGGGTTTATAAGGTTCTGGCCTAAATTTCCCTCAGATGCGCTCTCTGAAATTATCATAAACTTGGTGTAAAAATCTAGAAGGCAAATAGTTTCAATTTATATTTTTAAAAGTTATGCAAAATTGGTAACTAGCTGTGTTTATGAAACACCCCTCACTCTGACCCCAGTGACATGTAGATGACTGGACATACATTGATTTATTTGATTTTTAATGCCTTGCGTGGCTGCCCTGGAAGTATGTCCTATGACCTGCCCTAGAAATTTTCATCTTCAGAAAATCTCTCAAAACAGCAAAATTTATGTGGGAAATACCAGAAAGCTCTTCAGATTTCTGTATAGAAAAAGAATTGTGTGCCCTTTCTCTGTAGGGTGCCAGAAGAATAATAATGAAAAAGGTTAATTAGTTAAAATACTCATAAAGTGCCCCTTTTAATTCTGTTTGTTAAGACCAAAAGGGAAGTGTGGGCTAGCAGTGTCAGCAGCCTCCTGTGCAGCCCAAAGCACCTCAGGAGCAGACTGAAGACTAAATTCTGCATTCCCCAGCAGGTACAGCATACCCAAGTAAACACATCCTGCAGCTCCCTTGTGCACTGCTGGCAGTGGGAGATGCTGCAGCTTGGTGTGGTTTTGGTTTTAGTGAGGTGCCACTGACACATGGTCAGACCCAGCACAGCACACACTTGGGCTGCTGTGTGATGTTTTCCATTCCTCAGCTTCTCCTTGTTCTTCACACATCCAGCACCGCCGATTCGGCTGCATTTTCCTTTTTTCTGTTACAGAGCAGATGAATGAACACATCATCCAAGTTAATTTAACAAAACATATCTCAAGCCAAATATTGTTGGTCACAGTTAAATAGGATCTAATTCAGCTTGGCTTGTTTGCCTCTTACTTGTAGTGAAGTTCCAGGCAGGGTTTGTCCAGCTTATAGTAGTTCAGTGCAGAGTTGAACTGTAGTATTCCTCTGCATTGAATGAGTTTTGTTTGGGTGTCGAGATGTCTTTACTCAACTGTTTAAATATTTATTTCAAAACCTAAATGGTTTACTAGTTGAATATCATATTTCTATTGTGACAGTTGTCTATGTGAAAGTAACCTCAGAATAGGTTCAGGGTTCATGAGGAGAACAGACTTTGAAATTCAAATTTTTTTTTTTTTTTACTTTGGTTCCAGAGGTACTATCAGCTGCAGTAATAAGTCCTAATTTTAAATGAGTAACATATGTTAGGAAGGATAAATTTTTGTAAAATTGCAACAGCTTTGTCTTTCTACATTTCTGCATCCTGTGTTAGTGTGGTAAGAAAATTTGGGTTTTGCTTAGTATCCCAGTGCATTTTTGACCAGCCTGATATAGGAGGTCAAGGACAGTAGTTGAGCTCCTTGTTCCAGTGGGGAGTCAGTGGGAACTGAGCACTGAAGTGTCTTTGCAATCCATTCTGTATTATAAATAGAAGATCCCAGCAATCTTGCAGAGATTAGAATCAGCAAAAATAAGACATTGAATTCTGACAAGAAAGGCAATTCATGTAGTTAATCAAAACAACAATCATGATAATTGAAAAATTCACTCATAATCAACTGGTATTTGTGGTTGCTATTCAAGTCTAGTAAATTATGCAGAATATATCCCTCCAAACCATGTGCTAGGAAGTGAAATTATAGGTTTAATTTCTCCCTGTGAGCTGCAGCCTTCTGCTGGTGACTTCCCAGCTGGGTCTGGAGCACCGTGGTGGGGGTTTCCAGGAGGTGAGGTCTGATCCATCCCAAGCACCATCGTGCTCTCTGCAGTGACTGAGAACCAGGGCGTCATCTGGGCTTTGCAGTTTGAATGTTTGTAGTTCCCCAGCTGCCCAGACAAACAGCCCAGTCAGCAGATTGCATGGACAGTAAAATGAATTTGGTGGGTGATGGTGATGCTGGAAGGTGCTGGGTTATCCCATGACAGGTGCTGTGACTTGTGTGCAGTTACAGCTCCTCACCCAGTGCCCATGTTTGGAGCAGATGCCCTGAGCTGTGTGTTAGTCCTTGCTGCCAGCGTCAGTTTGATATTTAAATTTTTCTTTAATAGTCCACCACAGGTCTTTGTTTTGCCAAGCTGTTCCCCCCCGCTGGGCACGTTTCCCTTTGTGCTTCTGTTTTCAAGGCTTCCATGTTTGACATCTGGCATGTAGCTCGAGTCAGGAAGGAAGCAGAACAGGACTGCCTAACCTCACTGTTAACATACTTTCCATGAAATAGAGGAGTTTCTCACTTGTTATTTGGAAGAAACACCTCCTTATTCTTTAGTGCTGGCAGTTGCTGCCATGTCCATGTGCCAGCATTGCACTGGGAAATGTCATAGATTTGGAGTATGATATATTAGGTTATCTAGAGTAAGTATGAAGTAAGAGGGAACAAGTAGAAAGCCATTTAAGGTCACCATACACTGTTTTCATTTGTGATGTGGTTGGATTGTCTGTCTCGTGGTGCTACAGCACTGAACTTCCATGCATATTCCAAGTCTCTTGTTCCTTCTGTATCCTTTAAGGGCTGATGAATCAATCTATTCAGGCAAACAAAGGGGTCATTAATGTAGTGTTTTCCTGTAATGTGGCAATGACTTGCCAAAGCTCTCACAGATATTTTGGTGCTTATCAGTTTTGTTTATGTGCTATAGCAACAGGCCATGGGGAGCGCTGGGACACTGCAGAACCACTGGTTTGCTCATTTATGTCGTCCTCTGTGTGTCTGTAGCACCAGAAGTTTATAAAATGTGGTTTTGAATCATGAGAAACTGAGACTGTTTGATTTGAAGCACGTGTGAGCAGCCTACATAGCTACAAATTTATTCCCTTCTTGCTTTCACATTGTGTGTGATACCAACATGGTGCTACTGCCCAGCAGCCTTGGCCTTGCTGGGATCTAGAGAAAACCTGCAGTGGTTCTCTGGGTTGCTCTACCTGTGAGTTTGGGAAGCTCAGGTGGGAGGATGAGACCTTGTTGCCTTTGCTGGTAAGAGGCATGGGTTTGGTACCACGTACTGGCTCTGCACAGAAACTTGCTGGCATCAAGGAATGTGTCTTCTCAAGTGGTAAATACAACAGAGCACAAGCAGCTGAGGGAATGACATCAAATACACTGCCTTTGGGTATTGTGTGACAACTACTGACTTGTTAAAGGTTTATTTTTCGATGTGCAGGTGGGACATTCTGCAAAATCCTACGATAAAATATAATCCAGAAAGTGACATCCAATTTGATTCATCAGAGGGTCTGTCTTGCCTCTTAATGATTGTGAAACTCTCCTGTGTCTGCAGTCAGGAAACCAAGCTGGTGTAGCTCTTGGTTCCTTGAGGGATTCAGTGAGTGCCTTTTTCTCCTGCAGAGAATCATCCAGCATGAGCTGGGACATTGCCCAGGTGTCTGTGTCTGATGAGGGCTTTTATGAGTGCGTGGCCACCAGCACTGCGGGGACAGGACGCGCGCAGACGTTCCTCGATGTGTCAGGTGCGTCCCAGCCACCCTTCTGGGGTGAATTTCTTGGGCTCAAACACTTAAGAAAAGCACATGGGGCTGATAAAATTCCCAGTTTTAAGTGTATTTTTAATTACTGTGTTTTTTTCCTCAACCATGTCCACAAGTGAGCTGAGGTTTATTCAACAAACCTGTTTTAAATATCAAAGTTGGTTTGGTTTTCGTTCCTGCTAACAGTTGGACTCGCAGAATAGATCTGACCTGTAGAATCCAATACCTAAATTTCGGATTTCAATTGTTCTCATTTTTGTTTCACTTTGTAGCAATTATATGTTGGCTTGATTGTATGTATGTGTTATCTGATAGACAAGGAGGTACGAAAGCTGTGTTCAAATTTTTGCTTTTTTACAATACAAAATTCAGTGAATTGTTGGAAATCTCATCTATTACCTTACATTTCTTAAAAGTGGTAATAAAGATGAGGAAGTAAAATGAATAAGGTGAAAATAGGGTAAAAATAATCACCAAGATCATTTTGAATAAACAGTAGGCTTATTTCCGTCTGTGGGTGGATGGATGAGACCCCTGCCCATACTATAGCAAATTTTGTCACTTAACTTTTCATGGTTGCAATGCAGACAGAGTGAGAGGGAAAAATAATTTCTGGTTTGTAGCAAAGATCCATTCTATACAGCCTTATGTTGATGTTGATCCTATATGAGTCTTGGAGCAAGTGAAAGCTATTGCTGGTGAGCCAGAAAAACACTGGAGCAGATAATTTTCTGTGACAGGGAGGAATGGGAGAACTCAAAACAACATTTTTCAACTCAGGGTTTCATTTAATGGCTTGAAATTAAAGTTGTCTTGCTTCTTATCTCTGGAGTAGTAGCTACTCCAGGTAAATTAACCTGGATTATGAGTCACAGAATCACAAAACAATTCAGGCTGGAGGCACCTTTGGAAGTCACCTAGCCCAATTCACAGCTCAAAGAGAATTAGCTTCCAAGCTTGATTATGTTTTTCAGGAACTTGTCCAATCAGTCTTTGAATGTCCCCAAGGGTGGAGATTTCACAAGTTCATGGGCAGCCTTGAGTGCTTAACTACCCCCACTAGGAAAATATTTTGTATGTCTGGTCAGAATTTCCCCTGCTGCATGTTATGAACAAAGACTCTCATCTCTTTTTTACTCTCCTGTGCCCCGAGGAATTGTGTATTCCCTAAAACAACCCTCTCAGTAGCTGAAGAGAGTGGCTCCATAACCCTTCACCTTCACTTTTCCAGGCAAAGATGTTCCTTTCATTGTACTGTGAGCAAATTCTAAGAAACCAGTGTGATAGCATTGATTTTATCCAAGGCAAAGTTTGTGGAGAAACAGCCCTCTTGGACCAAGGGTTGAATTTGAGGAGAGGAACATCCTTTTATTCACACAAAGTAGTGAGTAGAATGGAACAGTAAGGTCTATGCTAACCCAAGTCCTGGTTCTAGAGCACGAGTTCATGTTTTAGCCACAAAAATCCTTCAGGCAGAAAGGATATTCTCAGATGCTTGTTTCAAACCATGGCTTGGAGGGCAAGGAATTGTGGGCATAAAGATTCTCATTCTGGAAGTTGCAACCATTCTCCTCATCAAAGAGAAATGTGAAGGAGAATTCTGACCTTTTTCTTGTGATGTTGGTAGCACTTGAAAGCCAAGAGTAATAAGGGGGAAAATCCCATATCCCCTCGTTTACAAAGCACAAGAGATAGCCTGGAACTGAGTCACTGTGTAAACATGACAATTTGTTCTGTTCAGAGCCCTGCAGAGGATTAATGGGATGGAGATGCTTTGAAATCCTTGTGTACAAATATTTGAAAGAAAATTACTTGAAATTCCTTCTTGAAGCGAAGTAAACAATCTTTTCAAGTATTCTTGGTTTACTCAGCTGACAGACGGTATATCACACATAATCCATTCTGGCAACTGCTGTGTGAAAGGTATTGGAGCTGTGCCAACGTTACCTCATGTCACAGAAAGCAAACACTTGAGTTTGACTTTGTTTTACTCCTATTAAATCTTTAAAATGTCAAACGGCTCGTTAGCCGTTAGTGCTGGGGCATGGCTGAGTGTGAGCACTGCTGTGGGCAGAGGCTGGGGTAGTCCAAAACTTCTGTTGTCCCACTAGACTGGCAGTCAAGAGATGGGGATTGCAGTCCTGTACTGGCCTCATCTTTCCTGAATTTAGGTAATGTATTTGATGATAAGCCTGTGGAAAGCAGTAGATTTATTGTTTCTCCCAAACACTCCAAACCTAAAAGTACAGGGGAGAAACTCTATTCAGTACGCAAGTGCAGTTTCTCTGACTCTCCTCTGCATGGGTTAAAGTCTATGAACTTGGCAATGGGGATGATTGCTGTCAGGACTGAGTTTGTAGGGAGGCAGAGCTGCACACCCAGCACACAGTGCTGTGCAGGGATCCAGCATTGAGCTTGTGAACCTCATGAGACCCCCCCAGGGGACCTCGAGGAGGAGGCTTTATGGCTGATTCTGAGCTTAGGAGTAACTTTAACCCTTAATAAATACAGATTTTTTTTTTTTTATTCCCTGTTATTCTTGCTTTTTTTAGGAAAGTTGTGTTTTAGTGTGTACTGATAAAGATTTGGTCTTGCTCTTACAGCTGTCTCATTTCTGCACAAGCATCCCTCTCAAAGTATTATTTATTGCAGAGTTTTCTTTGTTCAAGAACCAGTCTGGGAATATCCATTCCATTCCAAATGGAATATATGTGATATTTTTAATGGGAATGGATAAAGTCATAAAGAATTCATTTTTTTTCTTGAAATGTTGCCTCCTTGATCAGTAATATCTCAAGGAGGAGCAGAATGATTGCTGCCATTTTAAGCATCTGTGGTTTCAAAGTTTAATTTCAGTAGAAAATAACTGCATCTGCTTTCTTCTGGGAGCATGATAGAACTGTACAGATGGGTTGGGTAGAAAGCAAATAACAAATACTGGGAGTTGCAACATAAAATATGTACAGGAAAAGATGATGAAATTCCCAGAGATTTGAGTGGAAGTGAGAGTTGAAGGATGTTGTACATAGCTGGAGGAGTTCCTCCTACCCGGCTGCCAGAGCTCATCCCAGGTACCCAGGGACACCTGGTGAGCAGCAGCGCAGCACAACCTGAGGTCACTGTGGGCTCCAAGAGCTGTGGCTGGGACCCCAGCACCCCCAGGGGCTGGTGCCACTGGCATGGGGTTCCTCAACCCTTGGTCTGACTCCAGCACCTGGCACTCAGTCTACTCACACCGGTCCCCTGGTAGCTGGCACTGAATATTTGCAGGGATACAGAGAAAGGACAGGGACTGAGGTTGCCCTGGAGACTTAAAGAAGGAATTTACTAGTGAGAGAGGACAAGCTGTGCTGCTCAGGCCAGGGCTGGGGCACACAGGGCACTGGCTGGTGGTGCTTTACAGTGGACAGGCCCCTTTTATGCCCTTTCCTGCCTATTCCTCCCTTTTCTCCTCTCATGCACTTCCCTACATATTCTTTCATGAGTTTGCCAGCTGTGCCTCACCCCAACCATAGCAGGGACCTCGTGTTTGTGTCCTTAGCAGCTGCACAGTCCAGGGTAGCCCCTCTGTGCAATGATGGTGGTAACTTTTGGCGCCCTTCAGTCAGCGTGAGGAGGAGTGGCTGTTGGCATTCTGTCTGTCTGTCTGTTAGGGCTGTCTGTGTACTGTCTATTACCTCCCCTTTTCTTACCCTATTTCATGAGGTCCTTAATTAAATAAGAGTATGGATTCTTTCTCCTTCTGCATTTTTGTATAGAATCCATCATGAAAAGAGCTCACTAATGGTGCTAACACTGGTGGTGTTAACTTGGTTCCATTGTTGCTGCTGGAAGAATTTCCTACTAACATTTTTTTTCCATATACAACCTGTAAAAATCTACTGCATAGCTCAGATAGGTGGGCTCACACGTGGGGTAGAGATCAGACTGAGAGATCAGGCCTGTGGTGGTCCTGTCTCCCTCCCTCCTGTTGCTGTGACACTGATCCCTTGTTGGCTGTGCTCAAGGAAGAGAGCTGCCTCTTCTCATACAGGATGTGATTTTTCATCCTACAGGATGTGGTAGTTTAGATCTAGACCAGGTGTGTCCTTGTGATGTGAGCTCCTGGCAGGTATCTTAGCATCAGAGAATGAGGCTGCTGCCCTGGGTTCTGTTTGTGGCTTCAGAATGGGAGATGAAACCAAATATTAAACCTGAGTTATTAAATAGCTCAATTCATTAAATTTATTATTTAACCTCCAACCTATTAGATAAATAATTAAATATTAAAATATTACAAATTCTTTTGTTCTGTTGTGTGCCTGAAGTTGTTTATCAAGAGTGTGCAAATGCTGAAAGGTTGCCATGTCCGTGTGTCTCACGCCTCTGTTCCCTGTTCCCGCAGAGCCCCCGCCCGTGCTGCAGGTGCCCGCTAACGTGACGGTGGTGCCCGGGGCCGCGGCGGTGCTGAGCTGCCGGGTGCTGAGCGCGGGGCGCTACAACCTGACGTGGCAGCGGCACGGGCGCGACGCGCGCCTGCAGGACCCGCTGCGGCTCCGGCTCCTGGGCAACCTCTCCCTGGAGGTGAGGCCAGCGCGGCTGTCGGACGCGGGCAGCTACAGCTGCACTGCTGCCAACGAGGGCGGATCTGCCACGGCTTCTGTCTTCCTCACCGTGCAAGGTAACGACGGGACACCGCACTCGTGGCTCCTCGGCGGGGCTCCTGTTGGAACGGGCTGCCCACAACCTTGGACAGGCCTATCCCTGGAAGTGTCTAAGGCTGGACGGAACTTGGAGCAACCGGGGATAGTGGAAGGTGTCCCAGCCTATGGCAGGGGGTGGAATGAGAGGGGCTTTAATATCCCTTCCAATTCAAACCATTGAGTGATTTCATGCAAAATCAGTCAGAACTAAAAAAGGCAGAATGAGTGAGACCAAACAAATCTAGGTCTGGGCTTTTGCTGTATACCAGGAACAAATTTCAAAGAAAAAAAAAAGTATAAACGCAATAATTGGTATTGGAGCAAATATTTTTAAAATTTTGGAGTACTGCGGGGGTTTTATTTTTTTTTTTCTATTGCCTCGGTTATGTGGAGATTTGAACCTTGGTTCTTTGCCTGTCTATGGGTGAGGACAGACAGAACTCAAAATCTTATATAAAGAAAATTATTCTGTCACTTGTAGGTGATTCCAACAGATTTCTGCTTGCGATGCTGCTGGGCCATGTTCTGTGCAGAGGGGGTACCTTCATTAATTAACTTTTCTGCTCTAATTCTAGTAATTTGCTAGCTAATGGAAAACTTAGAATTATGGAAAAAAGAAATTTTGAATGGAATAGCCTGACCTAAGGTGCTCCAAAACAGAGGTCGAAAGTGGAGTTGTAACAGTTATTAAAGGAATGTAGTTTTTCCTATATTGGTCACCAAGGTAGGATAAGTAGGTGTGGAACCACTTGTGTAGGGCCTTGTACAAAATACAGCAGAATGAAGTGTGTTTTTTCAATATGTTTGAATTACCCTTAGATTGCTACGGCAGAGTTACAGCTTAATTTCTAACTAACTTAATTTCTCTAACCTAAATTTTTAACAAAGCTGAAAGGAAAAAAGTAATGAAAAAACCTCAACCCCCTTGCATTTGGAAAACCTAGTTTTGAATTGTACAGAATTTTTCCATCAAGACACTCATTCAAGCATGTCAAAGGCATCAAGAGAAGTGCCTCTCTCCCTCGTTCATCTCTTTCTGGGATTTGGGTTTTCCTCTGTAATGTCTGTAGCTCAGTTGGGAGCTTTAATACCCTTACCAAATTGCTCCTGGTGTTCTTTTCTGGTAAAGTTAAAGAAGTTTTACTGCTGCCACAACAGAATACTAAGTTTCAAATCCCCTATATATGTAGAATGATTGTATCAAATAGTTGGGAATTACATTTTGGCTGGTCCTGGTAGTGCCAACAGCTTTCAGACATGTTTGAGAGAACCCTCTTGGGCAGCTCAGGTGGCCTTAGCTGAGAGTCTGAGTTGAGTTTTCTTTATTTTTTGGAAACGATGCTTACAACAGAATAAATACATAGGAAACACTAAGCTGCAGCTGAACTCAGCTTTCTGCAGTAGTGCCCCCTTCTTTTGTTTGGAAAAAGTAATCTACTGCCAGCCTTCCCAATGGCTGCGTGTGGAAGCTGAATGGTATCTGAAGGGTTTGCAAGCACTGTTACTTGTGATCATTTTAATTTCACTGGACAAAATTATTTCCATCAGATTTCTGGGGGTACTCAGTGTGTCATTGTCATGTACAACTTGCAGTGCTCGTTAGGGCCTGGAGTAATTTTCAAAAAACAGTTTTTATTTGGTAGTAAAGAGTAAAGGGTGGCCAGATGTAAGAGCTACAGCTTTATGGGCTTGTCATTATTAACATGCCAATGAGGGAAATTTGAAGTCTTGTTAATTGATGGAGATGGGTCCATGCTTTGTGTAGTTGTAAGTAATTCAGAATGTCAAATTAAATTTATCCTGAAGCCCTTTATTATTGTTGGACCAGCTCCATGTAGATCTCTGAATTTCAGATTATAAGAGAGTAAACACTGCTTTCATCCCCGTTTTCTCTCTGTGGGGGAGTTAAGGCAGAGAACAAATGCTGGTGGCTCTAGAAATAACCCAGCATCTGCTTTTGCTGCTACAGTGGGTTGTAGTGAACCCTTGTTTTGTAAGGGTTGGGTTTGATGCTGCTGTTTCTGAAAGGGAACATTCGTGTGACTCCTGCGCCAGCATCTGTGCAAATAGAGCCTTGAGTCTTCATGGGGCTGACTTTGTGCCCCAGCTGTGTGCTCTGTGCTCAGGAGAACACACTGTCCCCAGCCTCTCACTGCTCCCCACCACCGGGACACAGGTAGAGCACAGCCCTGTGTGGAACTTGGGCCTCTCTGTAGGCTGGGGGTACGGCCCAGAGCACTCTGGAAGGTCCTGGAATGCAGTTTGATGAATCCCGAGGAGTCTCGATGCCTATTGAGAGCTAAGACTAAAAAGTATGTGCTCAAATTTGGAGCTGTGCGAGAGTGGCTATGTAGTGTGAGTTGCTCAAGTCCTTCCATCAGATTGGTCTTGTATGGAAACATAAATGAATTTGTGAGGGGATTCCTTACTTTTTCAGGTGCCTAGAGGACTATGTTGCAGCTGTGTGAGGCTGGAGATTGGCCAGGAGTGTGAAACACTGGTGATCCTATGCATTTTTCAATATGTTTGTCACTGATGACTGAAATTCCATGAACATTTAAACCTTTTCTTTTTGGTTTTGTTACAGCCTGGTAGGTGAAATATGAGTTTGCTATTTGCATATTTTTTTAGACTCAATTAATATAGCATATGGTGGAAGCTTGATTTTTTGTGGTGTTTTTCATATATATATATATCTTGGTAATATTGATTTGGGGGAGAAATGTAGGAATTTGGGTGCTTTTTAAAAATTGAAACAGCGTGCATGGTGAAGAGATTCGTGGTGGCTTTTTTGTTTCCTTTCCCTTGAAGAATTTCAACTACACGATTAATCCCCAGAAATTTGGGTGATGCTAAATGTGACTTTATGGTAATCTTGGTTTTTCATGTGTTCTGGTGTAAGAGCAGACAAGGAAGGGATTATCTTGATTACTGCAACTTTCTTTTTCCTATACGACACAGCTGTGTAATGGGGAGAGACTTTGGCTTGTGTTTAGGTTGGTATTAGTGGAGATGTTTTGAGTTAGTAATCTGGACATGTGAGGAATTCCAGCATTGGGTTAACAAGCAGTGAAATCGGCATTCTGCTCAGGTGCATCTTTTAATCTGAATGTATAGATGAAATAAAATCATACATGCAGTAGTTACTGTTCTGTTCACACTATGGTGGGTTTCCTTCACCTTATTATTTAAAAATGTTCAAATGCCTGTCTGGTATCACCCTCACAGCTGAAAGGCACTTTCAGCACCTGCTTGCAGGGAGCACTGTTAAACAATGCAGTGTCCAGCCACACCTACAGGAAATAAGCAGATTTATTATGCGTTCCACCTGCCCACATGAGAAATCAGGTGTTTGTTTGCCTTCGGGCATTGAAGAATTGTCATTGCTGTAGTAAGAGTTGTACAAGTGCTGTTTGGCCAAGCCAAGGGCTGACAGGAGTGCTCTCCTGCTCTCTGAACAGCTGCCTTAGATGTGCAGTGGGGGAAAGTGGGTCCCTGTGCTGCCTGGGGGACTGCTGGGGGCACGTCCCAGTGCCCAGAACCTGAATACAGCTGAAAATAAAAAAATAGCCCAGGAGACAGCGTGTGTGACTCGGCTCAACAAAGCAATGCTGATACTCAAGTACATCACAGGCAGGAGCAGAAACCAGGTCTGGATGAACACAGTGGGGCTTTCAGCATGAATGTGCTAATATCTGGAAGAATTCCTGGGAAGAGACTGCCTAGATGGATAAAAGGAGAATTACCTTCTTGGCATAACTGAATTTTTTCTGCTCTCTTCTCTGAAAAGGTCCAATACAGAAATAAATATCCTGGTCTTTCAGATCTCTCTCTAACTGGTGGTGTGAATATTGCTCACTTAGGTGTGTGGATATACACTGTGATAATGGGCAGAGAGGAACTGGTTATACTGCTCTGCGATCTTTAAACACTGTGAAAATGGGGAAGGGAATAAAACTGAAGTATTAGTGCTTCAGGTGCTATTTCAAATTTAAAGTTAATTACATGCAAGGTGTCTGTGCTGAAGAATGAAAAGCAGTTTAGAGCTTTCTGTGCTTCTCTCTAGGCTGTTCTTTGGAGCTATCTGAGGCTTGGAGCAACCTGGTCTAGTGGGAGGTATCCCTGCACATGGCAGGGGATGGAGTAAATAATCTTCAAGGTCCCTTTCAACCCAAACCATTCTGTGATTGTTTCTTTACTTGTAACATTTGGGTGCCCCTCTGCAGACTACCAGGACAAGAGGTGCTACAGGACAGCACGCCCTGCATCTTGCTGGGGTTGAGAAGGGATTGGGAAGGGGATCACTGGGAATTTGGTAGCTAAGTAAGGCAACTGGCAAGTGAGTAAGGCAAGACCATGTGTGAAGGTGATAATACTTTTTAATTAGGTTCAGTTAGTTGATGCCAGAAAAACAGATGAATGTGACTGGCTGATGGATGCTGAAGGCTTCTTTTTGTTTATCCCTCTTGAATGTTTTGATCTGTCTTTATGCTATACAGCTCTGGTCTCAGCTTGCTGTCTAAACAGGAACCTTTGTCACAGCTTTTCTGTTTGTGTTCTTCTGCACATCTTTAATTTGGCTTGTGAATAAAAGCATAAAATTGAATTGAATATTAATTCAGGGAATCCTAGAATGGGCCATACAGCCCATATCATTCCATGGGCAGGGACACTTTCCACTAGCCCAGGTTGCTCCAAGCCCTGTCCAGCCTGGCCTTGGACCCTTCCAGGGATCCAGAGGCAACCACAGCTGCTCTGGGCACCCTGTGCCAGGGCCTCCTCACTCTCACAGGGAACAATTCTTTCCCAATATCCCATCTGACCCTGCTGTCTGGCAGTGGGCAGTCATTCCCCCCGTGTCCTGTCCCTCCAGGCCCTTTTCCCTAGTCCCTCTCCAGCTCTCCTGGAGTCCCTTTAGGCACTGGAAGAGGCTTGGGGTCTCCCTGGAGGCTTCTCTTCTCCAGGTGAACACTCCCAGCTCTCCCAGGCTGGCTGCAGAGCAGAGGGGCTCCAGCACTGGTAGCATCTCCATGGGCTCCTCTGGACTCGCTCCATCAGCTCCATGTCCTTCTGATGTTGGAGGCCCAGAGCTGGAGGCAGCTCTGCAAGTGGGGTCTTTGGAGAAGCTTTACAAATGATCTGTGTTGTTTAAAAGGTTTCATTGTGCAGCCTTGAATGAGATGGGCACTGTAAGGAGCTTGTGCTTCTCCTTTCATCTACAAATCTTCACCTCTGAGATACAGAGAACAAAGCAAAGGAAATTAAATGAACCTAACAAACAAGAAAGCCCCTCTGTGCGCCTCCCTGGTCCCTGGCATTTGGGCAAGAAAACAAGATGGTTAATTGGTGGCAAATGGGGACTCACTGATTTTAGTCAATATCTTGATTTTTCCAGCTATGTGTATCGACTTTTTTCTAATAATTTTATTACAAATATAATACAAGTTAAAATTTCTTTCATCTTCTGCTTACCTGATAATGCTATGTGAAAATACTGGCAGGGACAATAGTGTGTTGCCAAAGCATGATGTGTAATTGCCATCAGAGCCAGTTTCCTAATCCCAACAGGAGAGGAGACTGTCCTGTGACCAGAGCATGCAGAATACCACCAGCATCTCTTGGCAGGATTTCAAACTAAATAAAAATAGCTGAGCCAGCTGTGCACATCATGAATCACTTGGGGACAGTTCTGTAACGTGGAACCATTTCTGGCCCCTTCCTGCCCACTTGTGCTGTGAGCTGGCTCTTACACACACCTCTCCTTAGCAGCCACTGAAATGTGACAAGTGTCACCTGGGCCAGTGGGATGGGGTAATTCCCACAGGAGCCAACAGCTGTGCAGAGCAGCCCTAGATGTGAGGTACCTCTGGGTTCTACGTGTTCAGCCTCTTGGACTCTCACAAACAGGAGAGTTGGGCTTAGGCTTTTGTCTTGTGGTTTGCCCAGGAATTCATATCACGACAGAGTGGAGAGCAAAAGGCAAAGCTCCACAGATGAAGATTGGTACTACTTACTTTGTAGCAGCCAGCTACATGGGTGTGGATCTTCTTCTTGCCACTGTAAGAGAAAGTCATACATACCACAGAAAGTGTTTGTTGCCTCAGTGAACTGCTTTGGTGGTCATTTTTTACTGAGGAAATCTGTCTAAGGATTATGGAATCACAGAATGGTTCGTGTTTGAGACACCTTAAAGCCCATTCAGTGCCACCCTCTGCCATATGATGCCTCAGATTTTAGATTTTTCAGATTCTGTACTGCTTTAGTGTGTAGTTCTGAGTTTCATATTAAGGGATAGCAAGCTCTCTTCACTGAGTAGGTAGACAAAACAATTCCTTCTCTAGCTGGGGACCAAGGACAAGTCATCCAAATTTCAGGCCCAAGAACATAAACAATGGTGGACTGAAGAGAGAAAAACAAGAAGGGTGGGACTTCATAACGTAAAGCTATAACTGGACAATTAACTCCAATATGCTAATGGACCAGAACTTATAGGTCGTCCCTTTTGTCACCATGTTGGGTTCATTTTGGATGTGGTCCTCGGTGGGCTGCCCAAGGTGTATCCATTGAGGCCTTTTAATAAAAACCTACTTTACTCTCTAACTCTGTCTAGTCTCTGTTCTAGGTCAGCCTTCACAAGGCGACACATGGGCAGGGATACCTCCCACTATTCCAGGTTACTCTAAGCCCTGTCCAAGCTGGCCTTGGACACTTCTAGAGATGGGGAGTCCCCATCCTCTCTGGGTTAAAAATGAATGAATTCTGTTGAGTTCACCAATTGCTTTTCTAGTGAAAACACCCCTGAAATCCATGCATCCTTTACCATTGTTAACACTGCAGATTCACTTCTCTTCCACTTGTGTGTCTGCACATATATTGTGACTTTCATTCTTATCCCTCAGGTTACATTCTGACAGTTGACCCACCTGAAGGTTTGTGGGCTTTAGTGTCCAGTAGTCTGAATAAATTTCATAGAATCAAAGAATGGTGTGTTTGGAAGGAACCTTAAAGCTCATTTTGTTCTGACCCCTGCTATGGGCAGGGCCATCTTCCATGTTGCTCATTGTCTCGTGTTTGTCAAAATTAGCTCTATTGCTGCTTTTTTAACACCCATCTCAGGAAGGCCAATACCTGAATTCTGACCCTCTTACAAAGGTGGTTTAGTCAGAGACTTTGTGCCAGTAGAAACAAGTGGGCTCTGACCTTCATTTGTTTGCTTTCTCACCATGGAGCTATTTGAAAATGGGAATGAAGTTCTTATCGTGACCTGTGTTTTCTAACAAGACTTATTAATTGCTGTTTTTAATTTCTTTTGGTAGAACCTCCAAGGCTTGTAATTTCACCCAAGAACCAGACTTTTACAGAAGGTTCTGAAGTGTCTATCAGGTGTTCTGCCACGGGTTACCCAAAGCCAACAGTTGTGTGGACACTCAATGATATGTTTATCGTTGGCTCCAGCAGGTAGGACTTGAAGTTGTCTCCGTTTATTTTAATATCATATGTGAGAAAGAAGGTTTGAATAGTGCCAAAATATTCTCATACTTCAACAGGAGTCTGTGAGTTTTGGAAATAGTATCTCAATCTTTACTTTGATAACTCTTTAATTGTAATTACCTCATCTCTAACAGAGAAACACTTTAGTTCTCTCCTCCAGGTTTTTTTACAAGATCAATTTATGTACTTTTCACAAAATGTAGTGCTAGATATAGTAGTACTAATAGTGATTATCATGAGGAAAAAAACCCCAGAAACACCTATTTATAAACCATCTGCTCATGCTGCTGTGGCTCCTTGGAGTGTGGATACAACCATTGTTCTTCCTGATCATTTTGCTTGGTCCCCTGTGTGTTCCCAGGTACAGAATGACCCCAGAAGGCACCTTAATCATAAGAAAGGCAATTCCCAGAGATGAAGGAATTTATGGTTGTTTGGCAAGTAACTCAGCTGGGACAGAGAAACAGACATCCACTCTCACATACATCGGTAAGCAAAAAAACCCAATGTATTAAAATTTAAAAAATAACCTAATTCATCATCAGGGAGGAGGAGCTGTTAAAATGAGTAGAACCTTGCAGAATATACTGGTAGAAATTTCAAAAACCTCAGAAGATATGCTGAACAGCTCACAAATATCCCTTTTGTTTTCTGTTTAAACCTGAGTAGTATTGTTAGGTAGTATTTGGAGCCTGATGCTCTTTCGAAAAAGAAAGCTTTTTAGGTTAAAAAAATCTTTTTAGGTTAAAAAAAGCTCCTAAAATAGGATGTCACTACAGAATAGACTGGGAAATGTGAGTAAGTCCTTTAGAAAAGAAATTGTGTTTCTGTATCAAAATACTGTGTCAAAATATTGATGGCAGAGTATTAAACTGTTTTTTGACCAGCATCTGTCTGGAGGAGGAGAATGACTTTGTGTTTGTACTTTTTGCATGATGAAACTTTTCTGATTTTGTCCTTATATTTCCTTTATGTTCTGAATATGATTCAGGTGCTCCGAACTAGACTTTACTTTTCCTTGTTTCCCAGTGTTTATCTTTCACTTTTAGGTCTGTTTGACTTTTAATGCAAACATTCTTCCATATAACAAGAGAAAATTAGAGTCTTTCATGGTTTATATCTTAAAAATTACATATACTTTGGGTGAAGAAGTCATTTTTTTCTGTCTTGTTTCTTTTTAGAGGGCCCAACATTGACCGTTGTTCAGAGTGAAATTCTGGTTGGTCTTGGAGACACGACTGTTATGGAGTGTAAAACAACTGGAATCCCACCCCCCCAAGTGAAATGGTTTAAAGGTGTGCTCATTGCTTGGTGATTGAGTCATTTATTTAGCAGCAGTATTCAGAACAATGATCTGGAAGTGACTTCATTTCTCTTAAGAGCATTATGTTGTATTCAACCAGTGACAGACCTGTGACATTCTCTAAATCTAGAAGAAATGGCATTGACCTCTAGGACATAAATTCCTGCTTCTATTTAAATATGGTGAAATAACACACTGTAGCATAATTAACAATAATAGTAAAACAAAGCTGGGCCTCCTGCCTGGTTACATAATGTTTGTTCTCTCAGAAAATGTTTAGCTTTATGCTACAAAAATTACAAAACATTTTTCTGTAGCCTTTATTGTTCTGTTTTCATGTAGCCTCTAATTAGGGAAGGAGAAATACAGCCTGACACACCATCCTAATAGTGATCTCTGCCCAGAGATACTTGGGTTTGTGTTTGCCTTGTGGAACCAATAAATAAAAGAGGATGTATTTAATGTAGTAATTAACTTTTCCTCTCAGTTGAGTGGGAGTCAGCGTTCTTATCTGCTGAATTCATTCAACTGTGTTGTGAACTAACTCAAACTTGGACACTGTTTTGTTGGGATAATTTTGATAAATATAGGTATATATTTGATATAAACAATTATATTGCCTTTTTCTATCTGGACTTAGGTGACTTAGAGTTGAGGGCATCAGCATTTCTTGTTATTGATATTCACCGGGGTCTTCTGAAGATCCAGGAAACACAAGACCTGGATGCTGGTGACTACACCTGCGTGGCCACCAATGAGGCAGGGAGAGCTGCTGGCAAGATAACTCTGGATGTTGGCTGTAAGTAGTTAAAACCTGCATGGGGCACACTCAGATTGCAGAGTTTCTGTACTGGTCAGGAAGTGGTGCCTTGGCTCCCCGAACCTTTTTAACAGATATCTGTGTGTGCTGGCAACACCTTTTGGTGGTGTTGGTTAAGCAGTTTCCTTGTCCCAAATCCAGCTTGGAGTCACTGAATGGTTTGGGTTGGAAGGGACCTTAAAGCCCATCTGTTTCCAGCTCACTCTTACTTCTTTTGCAAAGTATAAAAGTAATGGGGAGGAAGAGAGGCACAGGAGGAGGAGGCTGCTCAAACCTCAACCTAACAAAATTCTCAAATAGAGAATTGGTTACACAAACATGAGTTACTATGTGAGGTTATTGTAATTTAGCCCTTCCTCTCCTCTTTTCCTAATTCTTTCCATCTGCCTGTGGCCTGACACACTGCATCCTGTTAAATGTTCCTGTCAGGCACATCTGCTTTCTGAACGAATGGCACTGCTTGCAGAAGACACAGAATTCAGCAACGCTGATACTTAAGGTGTTTCTAGAGTTGGGAATGCTAGAAGAAAGCCTATGCACAGTGGGACATAAATGGAGGTCACCATTCGTGTTAGAGAACAGGATTGCTGTGTTACAGTGCTCACTTTCTGTGTGTGCTCTCTCCCCAGCTCCCCCCATTTTCACGCAGGAGCCGGGTGACGAATCCGCGGATCTGGGCTCCAACGTGACACTTCCGTGCTACGTGCAGGGCTACCCTGAGCCCAGGGTCACGTGGAGGAGGCTGGACGGGGCTCCCCTCTTCTCCCGGCCCTTCGCCCTCGGCTCCAGCAGCCAGCTCAGGACAGGCGCACTGGCCATCCAGAGTAGGTAGACTCAACACTGAAAGAGCAGAATTCCATGAGGAACTGAGACATTTGCAAGGCATTTTAAGTTACTGTGTGACTCTATTAAGTTAACTATGTAAAAAGACTGGATTTTTATCACAGATTGTGTCTGTGATACTGACATCATTGCTGTTGACATGCAGTACAGTTTGTTATGAGCTTGTGAAGTCAGTTGTGTTTGGTCATTGGCTTCACTCTTCTTCAGGCAAATTATTATTAATCTTTGTTGAAATATGTGTGGGCTGTGGTCTCTGATCCTGAGGAACCACGAATTTTCATTTTTGGTGGGGTTGGTTTTTTTTTGTTTTGGTGGGGTTGTTTTTTTTTTTTGGTTTGGTTTTTTGTTTTGTTTTGGTAGGTTGTGTTTTGGTTTTTTTGGTAGAGAATTGGTTCCAAACTCAGTGTTTTAGATTTGTCCTAATTTGGGTAATAATCAGAAACTTTCCAAGTGGCTTTGTGATTTTGATTATTTTGCAGCATTTCAGCCACTCTTATGCTAAGCGTTATTATTCTGTTCTCTTAATTAGCTTTTAATTCCTTTCTATATTTTTGTTGCTTCTGTACTTGGTGACTGGTGAAAAAGAATGCTCTGTTTGGAACTGAGTGTTTGAAGGTGGGAGAGACAAGGACATGGTGTCCATGTGGAGAGGAGGGGCAGGCTGTCCATGTATCATTTCAGATGCTGCAGTCAGTGCTTTTCTGCCCCTGTAGATCTGTGGGTCAGTGATGAAGGGACTTATGTCTGCGAAGCTGAGAACCAGTTTGGGAGGATTCAGTCCCGGCCAGCCACGGTCACAGTGACAGGACTGGGTAAGAGCAGTGCATGGCAGTGGCAGCTGCTGGTGTTTGGGCAGCAGACAGGATGCCTGGGGGTTATGTCCATACATGCTGACCTATTTGTGTGCTGTATTTGTGTCATCCATACGAACTGAATTAGAAAACATTTACGTGGAATATTGCAATTGATTTCAGGGGATTTTGCTTTTTAGAACATTTTTTTGACCAGCTGCACTTACTGGGATTAATTCCACCTGCACTTTTAGCTTGGACCCTAAAGAAGTGATTTATCCTGTGGTTTTTTTTTCTTATTCCTAAGTAAATTTATTGAGGAATGAAAAATCACTGTAATGATGAATGGTAATGATGGGGTTCTTGCCATTTAATTAATCTTAAAAAAAACAAAACAAAATGAAAGGCAGCAATGAATGTGGTTGTGTCAGTGTTGAGATAGGTGGGAAGGAATTTTGGTGATCCAAGAAGACAATAAATGTCTGGCCTTGACCACAAAGTCCCAAAATGGTTTGGGTTGGAAGGGACCTTACAGCCCATCCAGCGCCACCCCCTACCACGGGCAGGGACACCTTCCACTAGCCCAGGTTGCTCCAAGCCCCATCCAACCTGGCCTTGGACACTTCCAGGGGCAGCCACAGCTTCTCTGGGCACCCTGTGCCAGGGCATCCCCACCCTCACAGGGAGCAATTCCTTCCCAATATCCCATCTAACCCTACTCTCATTCAAATATCCATGCTGTGAGGAGCTTGGTTGTTATCTCAGTTTGACATCTGGCAATAAAAGGAAAAAATGCAATGGAATGTATACATTTGCATGAGGACAAGAACAGAATCTCTCTGCCATCAAAGAAACAAAACTTATTGCAAGAGCCAGTAATACTGGTAGGGTTTGATAGACATGGTTTTACCTGTTTAAAAGTATTATTTAATGCCCAGTACTTAATTTAATTTCTCAGCCATGTTCCCAGGTGTGTTTGCTGTTGGCTTTTCACAGAATGTGCAGGTTTTCTGCTGGGCTGTGACCTCTTCTGATCCTTCACAATTTTATGCCCAATGGAAATTACAACTTACTTTTTGTCCTCTCCAAATCGACGACTTCTGTTCTTTGGTATTTTGCCCAAGTAAGGAAAAAATGATGCATCAACTTGGTGCCAGGGGGGCATGAGTTCCCAGGGAAACCCTTGATTGGATCCAGTTTCAGCTGAACAGCATCTTCATTTGCTGCCAGTCCTAAGGCTAATAAGGATCACTGTTCATGTATTTCCCCGGCTTCCCATCTCTCCTCTGCTACCCCCACCCCTGTTTGTTTCTCTTTTTTTCATGTGTACAATTTAGTACTAATTTAATTTAACACTTTACGTGAATATCTAAAAATTCCTAGTAATTTCTTCTTGTTCTTCCTTTTTGTTCAAGTCACTCCTCTGATTGGAGCAAGCCCGGCCACAGCCAATGTCATTGAGGGCCAGCAGCTCACTTTGCCTTGTGTTCTGCTTGCTGGGAACCCCATTCCAGACAGGAGGTGGATTAAAAACAATGTGGTGGTAAGACTACTTCATTTCCTGTCAGATTTATTGGCAGAGGAAAGCTACAACTGACATCTCAAGGCATGACAGCAGCTTGGTTTAATTTACAAAAGTTAATGTGATCACTGTCCATGCCAGGGAATTTCTGACCCTGAAGTACAGATGAGGGAATAGGAGATGGCAGTGGGGGATGTGGAGGTCTAGAAAAGAATTTGGAACCAAAGTATTTGTGAATTATCCTTTTATCTTCTATTTTGCTTGCTTTCAAAGGAGTTTTATGCATTTTTGTAGCTCATAAACTTCAGTCTTGGACTTTGAATATGGGAATGCTAGTGGAATATACCTACTAGAATGGCAAAAGTGGGTTTTTTAAAGTAAAGGTACCAGAAAATTTCTGTAGATTGAGGATGTTTAACGTCTTGCCATTTCCTGTTGCTGAGGGGCTGAGGTAAATACCAGTATCCCTGTTCCATATCCTCCTTTCCTGGTGGTGCTCCACTCAGAGCATGAATGAGTGCGTTTTCTTTCCCCGTTGGGAACATGCCATTGCCAGTTTATACTTCCTGCAGACAAAACTAGGTGATCTTTATGGTCCCTTCCCACTCAAACCACTCAGCAATTCTAGAAAGGTGCTGTAGACACCACACCTGGGTTGGTTGTGTGAATAAAACTTCAGTTCTTTAATTCTAAAATTTCTGAATTCACCCTATGAAGCTGCTTTTTATCTTTGTTGCTAATATCTCCCTAGAACGCTTTCTGCACAGCTGGAATTAAAATATTGTAGCAAAATGCCTAATTTATTGTCACAAAGCAGAACCTGGTACTATCTGACCCCTCTTCAGGTTTCCTGTTCAGTTTAGATGTCTCTGAGAATCACTGGCTTTTCCTTAAACTGTGCAAGGAGCACAGGCTGTAAGATCTGTGAGAAATACTGGCAGGATCCTCCTTGTTGAGTTGATAATTGCTCTCTCTCAAGTAGTGCTGGTTTCCTGTCATTGTAAACTGCTGGGAAATGCTGTGCTCCAAGGAAAGTGTTGGAGTAAGTTATATTTAGAGAAGAATTCAGCTGCTTCTGAGTGTGACTGGAACAGATTTGCTTTCTAACAACCCTTTATGAGGGAGGGCTGTGCTGCCAAGATCAGGGTGTTTGATGTTGCTGTAGAATATATAACTCTTCAAGGGTTACTCCTTGGTGAAAGTTACAATTCTCTTTCACAATGGTTTGCTTCAGAGCTGATCTATTTGATGGATATGGAAGTTAGATTTTGATAACTGTAAAGGAAAATAGTCTACTTGTGGAGGAAGAACAAGTCATTGCACTTATCAATTACTGGAATAACCAATAAAAGTACAGTGAAATAATTGAGCTAAATTTGGGTTTGCTTCATTAAAAGCAGGATTCCTGGCAGCAGAGGATTTGCTGTGGCAGAGCAGAATGGCTCTTCCAGTTCTTACTCATACTCCAGCAGTAAATACAAGGTGCTACTGAAACTCCTAAGTAAAATTAGCTCTGTACAAAAGATGGAAAGTAGCAAAAGCTCTAGTAAAATTCTCCAGGAACACATAATTTTTAACAATGTGACACAGTCAAGTAAAGCCACACTGCATCCCAAAGTGCACACTGTCAGGGCGTATTTTCCCAGTGAAAGGTTCCGTCTCTCCTTTGGCAGCTGGTTCCCAATCCCTACGTGAGCGTGCGCAGCGATGGGAGCCTGCACCTGGAGCGGGTTCGGCTGCAGGACGGGGGGGATTACACCTGCATGGCCAGCAGCGTGGCGGGCACCAGCAACAGCACCACCACTGTCCACGTCTTCGGTGAGCAGCAGGCCTGGCCTTTGAGCTCGGGAGCGAGGAGGGGCAGCACTGACCACAGCAGCTGTCACTGCTTCGCTGCACTTGCACCAGCTGCCCACATTTCCTCCTCTGTCACGGTGCTACTCTTTTTAAGTAACACAGGGGGAGATGGGATCCACTGTGCAGGGAGGAGCTGAGTGATCAAGACTCTTTTTCAAGTAACATCAAATAAAACTATTTTGTGTTCACAAAAGATCCTCATTCAAAGGCTGGGCTGTGCAATCTTCATCTGGTTTAATTAACAAACAGGTGCAAGTGGGAGTTTGCTGGAAAACCATGAGAAGTGCTGTCTGAATGTTTCATAACTGGGGTAAGGAAGCACAGCTCATGGGAGAATTAGAATGAAAGAAAATGAATTATGAGTTTGGTAAAAGTCATAATTTGTTTGTTGTTTTGGGTGTCATCCTCATTCTGCTCCCCCTTATTTTTTCTCTTTAATTAAAACATACCAAAAACTGCACTGACAGGAAGACAAAGTGTTAGCACTCTGGTAGCCCATCTGTGTTTCAGCTGAGCATATTTGGGTTAACTCTGTGAGGCTACAATCACTTCATGGTTTCTCACGTGTTAAATTTTCTCACATGTTAAATTAATGATGGGAGATTTATTTTAAGCTTCACTGAAGATGCTGAAACCTCCTTTTATATAAAGAATGACTATAAATTTTTAGTACAGGCAAGTACTCATAAGATCTTCCATGTCAACACTAGTTTTTTGAATGTTTCAGAATTTGAGAACAAAAAGGAATATCTTCGCATGTGTTTAGAAATAACTAGGTTTTGGTATTGTACCCTTTAATATTACCTTATTTTTCTGTTAATTCAAAGGCAGCTCAACTGAGTGAGGGAATTCAGGTTTTTGTTGTCTTCATGTTACTGATTTTGAGAAGTAAAGCCTAAAATGTTATCAGAGGATAATGTGACAAAGCCTTTCTGAAATAATTTCAGTCAGTGAAATACCTGCAGTTAGTTTAAAACTGTGTGTACATAATGCAGTGATGAGCCTATGGCTGGCAGGCTCTGTAGTGAACAGGGATTTATTCTGTCCTGAAAGGCTGGAAAGTGGGTCCTTGTCCATATTAGGGTTGGAGAAGAGGCCAAAAGGTCCCAAACCCTGCTTGCCTGTAGGAAGTAGTAATTGAATATAAGGATTTTATTGTAATGGTTGTGCCTTGTTGAAATGTGTTCGGCACGTCTTTAATATTTGCATGTGTTTGTAGTCCTGCCTGTCATTCAGCACGGACAGCAGATATTCAGCACCATTGAAGGAATCCCAGTGACACTGCCCTGCAAAGCAAGTGGAGTTCCCAAGCCATCCATTGTCTGGTCCAAGGTAATCCTTCACCTTTGAGCTGTTCATGCTGAAAAATGGTTGTCATAAAAACTGTGTTCAAAGAACACGGCCCAAAACTCCAGTTGTGAGGGACCTGGAGATCTCTGTTTTTTCAGAACTGCTTTTGTTTCTTAGAGCAGAACTTTTGGCCATGGTCCTGCCACAGCTCAGTGTTCTATTCTTTGGCAGGGCTTAGGTTATCGCTATATCTTTATGGGTTTTACACTTTAGAAATTGTTCCTGTTCCTGTTGTGAGTTGATAATTTGAGTTTAGGCAGCCTGCCACAGACTGAGAGTTCATTTTTCTTGTGGAGCTCTGGCTTTTTTCTCTAAGGAAAGTGTGTTTAATAATGGCATTGTGGGGTTAACCCATGACTTTTCAGTCATGGCCTTGACAAGATGTGCACTGAGGAGGACCTCAGCCTTTGAGGGAATCTGTCTTAAAGCCAGTTTTTGGGCTTTTTTTTTCCTCCTTGAACAGGATAATTTCTGGTAGTAACAGTTATTTGGGGTATGTTACAGCTCACATGACGTGGTGTGAAGGCACTTTTGGGCCTCAGCAGTTGTGCAGATGTAACTGATTGGGACCCTGGGAACAGCTTTGTTTCAAAGAAGGAATAGAACATGGTTAACTGTTGGTTTGGTAGGAAAGAGAACATGGGAGGATTTCTTTTTCTTTATTTTGTCACTTATTCAACTACAGACAAGGAGGAGGCAGCTGACGAAGAACAAGTTTATGTGATGTATACAAGATTCATTTTGACATCAGAAATCAATGACAAAATTAACTCAGTTGAAATCTTGATTATTATTCTTGACTATTATTTTTTAAATTTTCTTTCAAGACTTTGGGTCTGTAAAATGTAGTAATTTTCTGCATAAGAATCCCTATGCTTCTGTTCTCATTACTGCTTAGAAAGTGATACTCAAGGACTGGGAAAAATTAATTGTAGTTAATTAGTTTGGAATTTTAGGGCCAAGTTTCTTAGCTAATATAAAATATTTTGTCCATCTCAGCCTCGAAAAAATAAAAGCAGCTGTTACTGAATTTTATAATTGCAATTTGCTTTATTTTGGAAAATCCAGGCACTGTGGACTTTTATTATTTTTCTTTCCACAGAAAGGAGAGGTAATCCTTCCCAGCAACGTGAGGTTCTCGGCAGGGTCGGATGGAAGCCTGTATGTGGTGTCCCCAGGGGGAGAAGAGAGTGGGGAATACGTGTGCACTGCCACCAATGCTGCTGGCTATGCCACCAGGAAGGTGCAGCTGACTGTCTATGGTGGGTGTCACCTCAGCTCAGCTGCAGTATCCCTGTCACCCATCCAGTACATTGGGAGCTAGACACACCCAGGGCACATGGGATGGGAGCTCTTCTCTAGTTAGTGCTTTTGGATCCCCAAACCAGGCAGTTTTATACATGGCTGATCCCAAAAGGCCTGTCCTTCAGCCATTATAATTCTCTTAAAGCCTCCTTATCCCTCTTAGCTCGAGTTCACAGACCTTAGGCTGAGCATAATTTCAGCTTTATGGCAGTGGATAGGAAGCATCTGTATGGGACTTGAATTTCCTGCTGAGAGAGGAATGAAGATCCCTTAATCCCACCAGTCCCAAGCCTTCCTGTCATCATCAATCCAGTGTTATTAAAATTTGGTTCAGGTGTAGGTGTACTTCGCAAGGCTTTTATGGCTTGGAGTTACTGGAGCTGTCATGTAACAGTTCAAGGAGTGGTTGGTAACTACCTATGCAGTACAGAGCTCAGCACACGCAGGAAGTATAGCCATTTGTTGTGTCCATCTCTTTGAATGGATAATCCAGGCTTTCTGGTGTTTGTGGTGTTCCATGTAGGCATCAGCCCGTGTCTGAGCTACTGACACTGTACATCAGTATGGCAGGGATTTCCCTCTATTGAAGACAGGTCATTAAAACAGGACTGTAATGTTTTATACCTGATAAAAAAAGAGATGTTGTATGGTGTTACGTTTGTACAAATACGTATATTCATTGCAGCTTCTTACCGTGTTCCATGTTATAGTGAAACCTAGAGTGTCCAGGCCTGGAGACCAGCAAGGAAATGCACATGATAAACCCATAGAGGTCTCAGTAATTGCAGGGGAAGATGTCACACTTCCATGTGAAGTGAAGAGCTTGCCACCCCCCATAATTACCTGGGCCAAAGAAATGCAGCTCATATCTCCATTCTCTCCAAGGTAACAATGTTTATTGAAAAACAAAAGAAAAGTGAAATTGCCTCTAAACTGGAAGGGTGTGTGATTTCTGATTGCCACAGGATCACTCAGAAGGTGTTGCTTTGTCCTGCCTGACCTGTTGTTCTGGGTCTCTTTCCCAAGCCTGCTAAGCCTGTGCATGGTTGCACAGCTCCCATTCCAGCATGTGCTTATATCCAATCTCAGGAGGCTAGGAGGAAAGAGATCCTGGGTATTTGTACTGTGGTGGTGCCCAGAGACCCACATCATCTGTGCATGATTATAATTGTTTAAAAACTGTGTTTCTTTTCTTACGTACTTCACATTTGTGCTCAGGGGAGCACTGTCTGTGATTTACATGAAGCCTGGGCTGCCAGTAGGATACAGATGATGATGACAAATGTTTGGGTGTGCTGACAACAGTGTGTTGCTTTCTGAGTTTTGGATCCAAAAACTCACCAGAGGCTTTTGAACATGTGAAAGCAGAGTTGAATACTTGTAAAGTGTTGAACTTACAGCCTTAGAGAATGAAGAGCTGGGGACTGTGCTGGACAGTGTTGGAGTTATCCCTTATTATTTAATGTGGCACAGAACAAGAGGGGAGATGAGCCAGTGACTATTTCCTGGCTGCTCCCCATTGGAGTGCCAGGTAGTGTCACAGGCTGTGCTGCTGCTTTCTGCTCCTCAGGGTCCCTCAGAAGGGCCAGGCACCAGCTCTGTCCATAGAACAGGGAGTGGCAAGGCTGGCCTTAGGCACACTGTGCTTGCTGGTGTCTCCCAGTGATTCCATGGATGGAATCAGCCAGCATCCAAGCAATTGCACTGGAGATCCACTTTCCCTTGTGGTCAAACCTGCACCTTGGAGGCATTCTAAGGACCCTGTGACAGCCTCAGCAGATCTATTGCCACCATGTCTGCTGAAGGAGGCTCGTGAGAAGGGATTTGTCAGTAATCCATGAGGGATTTTCTGCTGTGTCCTGTGAGCATGTTGCATGCACTAACAAATTTGCATTCTTTGTCTCTTACTTGTCCTCGTTTTACCTCAGGAGACACTGATAAATTAGGGTACTTGCTCATGGCTGTGAGATCCAAGTTGTCCAGAGGAACAGAAGTCTAGCTCAGCCCATTCCATAAAATTGTTTACAGATGTCAGCAGAAGTTACAGATTAGTCCAAACAGAACTGTTTGAGACCACCCAAAGATCCTGTTAGAAATGTGAACAGTAAACAAAGGGAGAGGGAAATCAGATATGAAGGAACTTCTATCAGAAAGCAAATGTAATTACTGGACAAAATCAAGGAGAAGTTGCCTCAGAAATTTGTCTTTTGGGCTTATAAAAAAAGTGCCAAAAAGTTTGGAAAGATACAGGCAGCGGAGGAGGAATTGTAGTATCAGACAAATTTTATACTGGAGAAAATACATTTCACTTTCCTTTCACTCATCTCTCCAGACACTGCAATCCCCAAATTTGCCATTTATGTCCTTATGATAATGTTGTCCTAGTAGTGCCACAGAAAGCAAGACAGATGATCCCACCAATTTCCACCAATTCTGGATGTTACCTTGAGTGCCAGGCTTGAATTTCTTCTCATCAATCCTTAGCTGTCATTTTTTCTTCCCTCCTCACTTATTTTCCCTGTCTCTATTACCTTTGACTCCTATGGAAGATTTTGGCTTAGGTGGCCAAAATAGCTTCTGTGACCAGAACTGTGGGAGAACTTAATGCTGTGTAGTTAATTATTTACTGGGGAATAATGTCAATTCCTATAAACACCAGAACTGGCAGCTTTGAATCAAAATCCTGTCTCCCACCTTGAATCAATGTAACATCATTTTTTGCCAGGATGAAGCAGTAATAAAAGTTTTAACTTTCTGACCCTGCTGACCTGAGCTGCACAAAAAATTTTAACAAGATGGTGAAGAGCTCAATTTCTTTGCCTCTATCACATTTTAATAAGTCCTATAAACAGCTTGAACCAAATTTTGTAATTTGGATCTTAAATTTTAGACATTTGCTGTGTATTCTGAATATAGGGGCTCCACAAAGAGTTAGAAAAAAAAGAGTAAATATAAGTTTAGTTGCGATTGTATGGTCAGAGTGGTGTTATTTGAGCTCATAGTAATCATTAGCAGTGTGTAAGGAGAGGTCATTCACCTTTCCATACATGTTTATATGGTTTATCTGCTTGTTCTTTTTCCAGACACACTTTCCTCCCCTCAGGGTCAATGAAGATCAGCGAGACCCAAGTCTCAGACAGTGGAATGTATATCTGTGTTGCCACAAACATTGCTGGGAACGTGACTCAGTCAGTGAAGCTCAGTGTACATGGTGAGTTGGAACTCCAGGGTTCATCATCTGCAAGTTTCCACATGGAACTGAGTATCTTTAAGAGGTTTCCAAAGTTTTTTTCTAATTGATATTAAATCCTCTCAGCTGTTGTTCTTTCAGGTTGTATTATCTTCATATGTGAGTCCTTGATTTTGTGGAAAGTAAATATTGTATAAACACCCAAAAATACATAGATATGTGTAAAGGTGTCCAGTGGCTCCAGCCAGGACCTGTGTCCCTCTCCCTCTCCTTACCTTTATCTCATATCGCTCCTTTTTCTCTCTCCTGCTGTCCCCATACTGGGGCCCAACCGCTGTCTCTTAAACACTCACACAATGTCAAGTCTGGAAAAATGTCACTTGTTATTGTTTCAGGCATTTTTTTTAAGTCTTTTTATTGCCAACGATCCTTAGGGGAAAAAAAAATACTGTGGCAAGACTTATGGTGGATTTATATTATTCTGTAGGACCAGCGAAATCACTTCCAGTCATATTTTATCTCCCTTGTCTGAACTTGTGTTTGGAAATGTACGAAGATCAGGGATTAGGGAAAGGAAATTAAAATTCCAAAAGGAAAATGTGATTAACTCTATCATAAAAGCTTTTGAATTGTTTTGTGTTATGAGGAGCCAGTACCCACAGCTCTTCCAGTGTGCTCAGAATATGACGGTGCTCGTGGGAGTTGTGCAGTGTGGCTTGTTCAAATAAATTCAGTACCAAGGTCTCTCTCATCCTATTCTGTGCAAAGAACATGCAGGGCTGCTCTTGTAGTCACCTGAGGGCATTTGATTTCAGTAAATAAGGAACATTTTCTAAAATGATAAAAATAGAAAGGAATTTCATAGGATCATAAAATGGTTTGAGTTGAAAGAGTCTTTTTGAGGTCACCCAGTGCCACCCGCTGCCATGGGCAGAGACACCTCCCACTATCGCGGAGTGCCCCAAGCCCTGTCCAGCCTGGCCTTGGACCCTTCCAGGGATCCAGGGGCAGCCACAGCTTCTCTGGGCACCCTGTGCCAGGACCTCCCCACCCTCAGCATAAAAAATTTCTTCCTTATATCTGGTCTGAATCTCCCCTCTCTTGGTTTAAGATAGTTCCCCCTTGTCCTATCCCACATCTCTTGTCTCAAGTCCCCCTGCAGCTCTCCTGGAGCCCCTTTAGATACTGGAAGGTGCTCTGTGGTCTCCCTGGAACCTTCTCTTCACCAGCTTGAACACCCCCTGCTCTCCCAGCCTTAAGAATGATCCTGTACGTTGTTTCTTTCACATTTCTGTGGACTGAACTTGTCTTCCTCAGTTCCTCCAAGGATCCAGCGTGGGCCTCGAGTTCTGAAAGTGCAGGCTGGGCAGCGGGTGGAGCTTCCCTGCAGTGCCCAGGGCGTCCCTGCCCCGTCGGTCTCTTGGTTCCGAGGCACAAGCGCCGTGCCCACGGACGGGGGGAAGTTCCTGCAGAGCCCGGATGGAGCTCTGGGCATCAGCAGCGTCCAGCTCCCTGATTCTGGCATCTACACCTGCGTGGCCACCAACGGTGCGGGCCGTGACACGGCAGAGGTCACAGTACAAGTGCAAGGTATTTGTCTGGGGCCACGCTCCTGCCCTGGCCCGGGCTGGCAGGGACTCCCTGCCAGTGGCGTGGGGCTGGGGCCTTGCAGGGCAGGGCTTTCTCTTGCCCACTGTTACGTGATGCAAAAGCCACATCTGGTTTAGATGTTATGTTCTGATGGTAATTGAGGAGAATTAGAATGAGCAACTAGTCTTTGGAGTGGTTGCAGGAATAAAAAAAAGAAGTGTGCACTCTCTCTCTATATTTTTTTTATATATGTATATATATGTATTTAAATTAAAAAATGATGTTGAAATGGTAAAAGGGTAAGTGGTCAATGTGCCAATTTAAATATGTAGCGTAACTCCTCACCTGAGGGGCTGGCAGATTTCAATGGAGCATGACTGACTTAAGCTAAGCAGGAACTGTTTCTTCTTTGCAGAAGTCTAAAGGCAATATTCTGATCCCTTTGGATTAGAGATGCTGAGAAACTCTTCCTACAGTCAACAAAGAACTCTCAGTAACTTTATTTAATAAAAAGAATATACTTCATATAGTCTCACTCTGCACAGGAGTTTAAAATGAGACTTAAGAGCAAAGGGTGGCAGTAGCACTAAAATATGTGGTGTGGGGAAAAAACAGTTAATATTTTTCAGAATATGCTGAAACATTGCCTTCAAAATAAATACAGCAAGATTTAAAGAGAACTATTTTCTGTCAAGTTTGAAAGCCTCTTTGTACTGCTTACTTCCTAAATATTGCCACTGAAATGGAAACTACTTATGCAGTACCTATTCCAGTCAATGTAAAGAGGGTTATTGGAATGTGATCTTGTGTGAATGAGAGATACTTAGTGTTATGTATTGTCAAACTGTATTTTTCTATTTGGCGCAGAGATCAAGCAGTTTTTTGGGTCTAATTTTCTTTCAGAGCCTCCCACTATTGAGGACCTGGACCCTCCGTTCAACAGCCCCTTCCAAGAAAGAGTGGCCAACCAGCGCATCGCGTTCCCGTGCCCTGCAAAAGGTGAGTGTCTCTTGGTTACCCCTTGTAGTGACAAAAGGATCTTTATCTGCTGACCATTGCAGATTACAATGCTTCTGTAAAAATGTCCAATCCACACAGTATTTTCCATGTATGCTTTATATGGAAAAATTCAAACTAACAGTGATTTAAATAACCACTGTGTGTGGAAGTCCTGTGGAAAGTCACTGCTAGCCAACAAGGATTTTACAGTGTTTAGGATGAAGATTTTTAATGTTTAAATCATGCTGTAACAGCTGGGGCTTCCTCTTGGAAGCTCCTGGCCTCCCTGTGTGTTGTCCTTCCAGCAAGCAGCAGGAGTTGTTTGAATCAGTCTTGTTCTGAGCTGAGCAAAGCATTTGTGGCCGTTTCCCCTTTTCCTTGCAGGTATTCCCAAGCCTGCCATCAAATGGCTGCGGAACGGGCGGGAGCTGACCGGGGCTGAGCCAGGGCTCTCGGTGCTGGAGGATGGGACCCTGCTGGTCATAGCTGCCCTCACGCCCTCGGACAGTGGGGACTATGTCTGTGTGGCAGCCAACGAGGCTGGGAGCACACAGAGGAGATACAGCCTGAAAGTCCATGGTAAATAATACATACAACCCTTGGGGAGCTGCCTTGGAAAAATATCTTCCCTTTTCTTCTTGCAAATTGCATGGCCTGAATCTGCCATTGTGCTGTTAAATTATAAAATCTAAGTACTTACAGTATTCAGACCCTCTCTGTAGTTTTTCTTTTCCCCTGTTTTTCTGTCCTCTGTGACTTTATGCACAAACCATCCTTGTTTTGCTCAAGGATCCAGGTACATCTTATTGGTGGAAACTCCAGTTATAGTTGAAAATTTTAACGCGAATAACAAATGAAGCTTTGTACTGTAGAAGTTACAGATTGAGGGCTAGGTCTGCATTTCAAACGAGAGAAGAGTTACCAGAATGAACACAGACTAGGAGATTTCTAGTTGCTGGTATTCTTCTTCTTCCAGAATCTTAGCTAGGAAATACAAACCCTACAGACTACTTTTATTCCAGCCTTGTTCACTTCCCATGACAGTTAGTTCTAATGCCTGAGCAGGATTATATCCTTGTTTTGAGAAGAGCAGGAATTCCATCTCGTGCCAGCAGGGCTCCTCAGTGGGGTTTGAACTTTCCAATCCACCACTTAAGGCCATTCTCTCTACATTCATAGTGGGACAAATGATAGATGGGGTTCTTGGGCATGACTGGACCAGTGAAGAGGAAGGATGACTCTGGAATAGGCTTCTTTCATATGCTAAACAAATAACACTAGATTTCGAGATTAAATTTCAGATTAATTTTAAGATTATTCTCTTAAAATGTTGATGGTGCTTATGTTTGAGTGAATTTCTCTGGGAGTCTGTAATTGAGCAAGAGAAGACTGTTTTTGGCAAAGAGAAGAAAAGACACAGGGAGGTATGTCCAGAGCCTAAAGACAAATGGAAATGTGAAGGGTTTGAGAAATTTTGATTTATAGTGGTCCTTGACTGGGATGGAAAGGAGGAAAGGGGAAATCACTGTAATAGGAAGACTTAAATCATAACGTTAAGCTTTCTTGCAGTTCCTCCTGAAATTAGAGATCAAGATAAGGTGACAAATACATCTGTGGTTGTTCATCACCCTGTAAGTCTCTTCTGTGAAGTAACTGGTAACCCCTTTCCAGTCATCTCCTGGTATAAGGATGATATCCAGGTATGTGGGATTAATCTAACTGTGGACTTTTGAGGGCTTGGTATGAAAATTCATTCAAAATAAATACAAGTAAATGCATTTATGTATATTTAAGTGCTCTAAGAAACCCCCCACGAAAAAAGCAGCTAAATATGGCTCATCCATTAATTCTGTACGTCAAATATAAACTCTTTATTTTCAGTATTCCATTAGGAATTGGCCTTGGCAATCCCCCAGTATTGTAGATGCGAATCCATGCAGAGGGGACCAATATTGCCATTTTTTTCATTCTATAGATGGAGAAAAAAGAACTTTTGGAGGTGAATTGAATTACTCAGGATTATCCTTGAGTCCTCTGTTTCCACTTGTAGCTGATAAGTCATGTTTTAAGATGAGGAGAGGTCCCTTTATGCACTTCTGGGACTGCCCATTGCTGCTGGTTGGAGTTTCCCCACTCCCTGCCCTAGGCTGAGCTACAAACCATATTGAATACATTGCAGCAGGGCAGGAGATTAGTGCTGAAACTGAAAGGGGAAACAGATTATCCTTCCATTAAAACTACCATTTTCTTATAAAAATCCAGCTGTGATACTTGGCTGCTGTAGCTTGGATCACATAAGGCTAATGTCTTGGGTTCCTCTAAGGTTGTGGAAAGCAGTGCTCTCCAGATTTTGCACAATGGGAAGATACTGAAGCTCCTGAAAGCTACTACTGAGGATGCAGGACAGTATTCATGCAAAGCCATGAACCTGGCAGGAAGTTCTGAGAAGCTGTTTAACCTCCATATACTTGGTTAGTTCCATGGCTTTGGGGTTGGTTTTTGTTTGGTTTGGGTTTTAGTTGGTGATTGGAAAAACAGTTGATATTTAAGAAGCCAATAAATTTCAACTCATTATAAATAGATTCTTCCACTCACTGCCCATGAATTACTGGCTGCTGAAGCACTGAGTGCTTAAACTTTGCCATTCTTGTAGCAACACAGACAAAATACTGCTTTTGATTTCTGGGCTTTGGTGCTTTGTTTTGAATTTGGGGTGTGCCGTGTGACATAGGGATGTTCCCAGGTACAGTTTACCAGTGCAGGTGTGGAAGTGCTTGTCACGATAGACAGGCTGCTGTGATCTGCAGAATTCCCTCTGCAGTGAACTCTAAAGGTGTTTCAAGGGAATAGTAAGATCCACTGCTGCATTTCCTTCAGTCACAGGGCACAGCTTCCCTGGCTGAATACCTGTCCTTGCTTAATGTTTGTCTTCTTAAAGTTCCACCGAGCATAATAGGTGCCGATACCCCTGGTGAAGTGGCAGTCATCCTCAACCAGGAAATCCATCTGGAATGCAGAGCCAAAGGCTTCCCTGTTCCTGACATTCACTGGTTCAAGGATGGCAAGTGAGTATATTGCAGCTTTTGTGGTTTGTGTCAGGCTCTTTCTCCCCTAGAGCAGAGAGGAAGGAGGTGCAGTGCTTAACTAGTTACTGTTAACTTAGTGCCATCAGAATTTGGGGTGCTGTGAGGTGGTAAATTCTTTAATCAAAACCTAGCATCCCACTTTTCTTTCTGAACTCACCCATAATTGGCACTTGCAGAGCAGATTCTGGGTTTTTGGAGTGAGATGATGGTTGAAGCCAGATAAGCAGAACCATTTCTTTGAGTTTATTCTGTGAGTTATTCTACCTGGATTATTTTTTTTTACACACATATGTACACACAAATACAGTTGTTTAGACAGAATTTTTATCAGATGTTTTGTTGGCTAGTGCCTTGTGCAGTTCTGCGTATATACATTAAATGTTTGAAAGGTTATATGTACATGTATATAGTAAAGGTTTGAAAACATTTATAGCCTGCATTTTTTCCATTCCTCATCTCATCTCATCTTCCCAGAAAGCCTACCAGGAGAAGAATTCTTAAATATTAGCTGAAAACCCAGCTGGGCTGGGTGTTTATGGTGTTTAACAATGTAGTTCAGTATAGGCATTGGTCAGGGCTCACAGATACTCTGCTGTGACAGTTCCTTACCCTTTGCTATGGATATGTTGTTCCTGTGTAGTAGTTGACATTTTGTTATCAGCAAAGGCCTGGCATGACTAAATAAATTAGGAAAAGGAGCTGAAGTCAGGTGTGTGACTGTGGCTCTGATGCTGGCATGCTAGAGGTCTGAGGAAAGTACATTTTGTGGTTTGATTTCTTTTAGAAGTTAGGAATAGAGTTAATCATAATAGCTTGTCACTACATGGTGGTTCTTGTGATTAGTGCCATTAATTTAGTGCTAAATGACACTCTTGAATGGTAGAATTATTGCCACCAAAGGACTTCTTACTGTCAGTTTAAATTAGTGCTGAAAGGGTGGGGGCAGTGAAGCAAAATGGTCTCTGTTTCAGGCCCTTGTTTTTGGGTGATCCCAATGTTGAGCTCCTGGACAGGGACCAAGTTCTCCACATCAAGAGTGCTCGCAGGGTTGACAAGGGTCGCTACCAGTGCAGTGCCACCAACACTGCTGGCAAACAAGTGAAGGAGGTCAGGCTCATTGTCCACGGTAAGTTTATGGAACGCCTGGTCCCAGAAGATCCTCTTGTTTCACTTGTAAGGTTTCTTTTTGAATGGCGATGCTCAGGCAAATGCAAGTTAAGTCTCTGATACTACAAAATTTGTGTGTAAACTTAATTTAATAATCATGTGTTCACAAAATGACCTTTTTTGAGTATTTGTATGTATGAAGTTAAGTATGGATGTAGTCTTCACAGGCTTGGAAAAACACCTTGAAATGTCGTTTCTATGCTTCTTTTTCTAATTAGCGAAAGCAAAAAATCTTGAAGAGTGTTCTCAAATTCTGCTGTTAGTTTCAACTGAATTTTTATTATCACATTGTCTTTATTGTTTTGATCTGTCTTAGGGAGGAGGAAATTATTAAGATTTTGATTTTAATACACATTTGGTCTTATTTCTCTTAACCTGGTGCCAGGATACACCCTGTAGTTCATGGGACTCAGAAATTCTTGTGCCTGGAGTGTGAAGGGTAGGGATTTGAGTCTGTTAGCTCTCAAGTCCTCCCTTGCTATGGATTTGTTCTTGAACATTGTCTGTGATTCTTTGAACTTAATGTACATTATTTCCCTCACCTGGGACATTTGTGAAGCACAGAGCACCCATAGGCACAGAATGTGGCTGCACACCAGTTGTGGTGAGACCTTTTTCTGTCAAGAACAAAGAGAATGCTGGGAGGACTTGCAGGGGATTGTGGCTGTTCTGAGATTAGAGGAATAAAACGGCTTTCCCCACTTCCCCCCAGATAAAATCCTTGCAGATGAGTAGATTTATTTCAGGTTCTTCAGGAAAGATGAATTTGTGACGGTAGAATGGAACTTCTCTTTACTTTCGTATTTCTTATTAGTCCTGGCTGGACAAACAGAAGCCCACAAAGCAAATAAGGAACCTCAGTGCTAATTCTTGCTAGTTCTTACTTTGTGTTAGATGTTTAGCCCTGCTTTTGGCTTTGGTGTTTTCCCAAAACACCATATTAAAACCATTCCTCATCTCTGATAGAGAAATGCAGTTGCCTTTGAACTGGGTGTGTTTCAGCATATTCAGTGGATTTGGGGTTTTTGATACCAAAAATGTTTAATTAGTAAATATTTCATTGTGGTTTGATAACTGCAGGACCTGTCTCAGGTGGGGATCCACCCGTTCACAGACACTTGGCTTTACATTTCTGCAGTGGTGTTTTCAATGACCACTATGGAAGTCAGAGGAATCCGTGGATGTACTGAGCATGTTTGGCAGCAGAGGAGTCAATGTGTCTGCCAGATGTGTCTGGTCCTTTCAGCAGCCATAAATTTAGTCGTTGCCAATTGCACTGTGTTTTTATTGCTTCTATAGAGATTTACGGACTCTTTATATTGGCTGATTTACACAAGAGCTTGTTTGCTAGAAAAATCCGAGTCCTGCTGCCTAGAGAGCAAGGGAAATGACTGTGGGCCAAAAAGCTTCAAAAATAGGAGCATAAAGCAAGACTATTAAGCTCATACTTAGTCTCAAAGTAACTGACTTCATCCTCAAAAGTTTGGACCATGGAGCAGTTCCCACTGCTGTTGTGGAGGCTGTTGGGTGTGTTTGGTATTTTCAATAGCAGGATCCTTGCTGGGAGGATGCAGCTCCCAAGGCATCCAGGGATTGCTCTTTCTTTGGAGACAGGGAGGAGGGCTGCCAAATGTATTGCAGGAGGCATGGAGGCCCAGCTGTCCTAACCTGGCCCATGTTGGAGCCTGGTGGCCTTTTTGTTGTGTTCTCTTCTTGCTTTCCAACCTGTGTGCCTTGAAGGACTGTACAGGTGATAGATGAGCTCTGCTGGGCAAAGAACCAAACAAAACACAGCAGGAAGGGTTGGAAGGCTGATGAAGGTATTTTATTCTTATAACATTCTAATGTTCTGTTTAAATCTGCTCATATTTGTAGTCTAAGGCTTTAATGTTGTGTTTTTGTCTTTTGAACTAGTCCCCCCTAGTATTAAGGGAGGAAACATTACCACAGAGGTATCGGTGCTCCTCAACAATCTGATAAATCTGGAATGTGAAACCAAGGGAATCCCTGTGCCCACCATCACCTGGTACAAGGATGGGCAGCGTGTGATTTCCAGCCCCCAGGCTCTGTACGTGGACAGAGGGCAGTTCCTGCAGATCCCGCGGGCACAGGTGTCAGACTCTGCCCAGTACTCGTGTCGCGTGAGCAGCACTGCGGGGGCTGCAGAGAAGCTCTTCCACGTGGATGTTTACGGTGAGGGACAGCTCCTGGGCTGCCTTACTGCTCCTGCAGAACGGCTGTGGAAGAGATTTTCAGCCTCTGCAGCCTGGCAGTGGCTGTGATTAAATTCTGGCTTCTGTTGACAGGGCTGTGTAGAGGGAGACTCAGACCCTCTGCTTCATGGAACTCTCCAACAGCTCTTGACTTCACGGAGTCATAAAATGGTGTGGGTCGAAAGGGACCTTAAAGCCCATCCAGTCCCACCCCTGCCATGGGCAGGGACACCTTCCACTATTGCAGATTTGCTTCAAGCCCCATCCAACCTGGCCTTGGACACTTCCAGGGATCCAGGGGCAGCCACAGCTTCTCTGAGCACCCTGTGCCAGGGCGTCCCCACCCTCACAGGGAACAATTCCGTCCCAATACTCCATCTAACCCTGCCTTCCCTTCACTGGCCTTGGTACCGTGCTTTCTTCTACTCAGCTATTTCTCTTCCATGTATATCCATTCTCTATCTCACATCTGCATGCTAAAGTACTTACTTGAAAGAACCACTCTGGATGGGATCCTTAGTGTTCTCCTTTAAGTCCTTCTTGTCTAGTTCTTCCCTCTCAAAGTACTGCATATCCTCTGTTTTATACAGCTGGTCAATTTTGAGCTGCATCATTTGACTTCTCTGCCTTGCCTTGCCCCAGCAGCAAATTCTCACATGAAATTGTGCGTGACGTGATGGCAGATGGAGCCAGAGTGGGTGGAACAAACCCATTTTCTCTTAATACATTTTCTGGCTACAGAATTAATGGCTTGCAATTTATTTCTTCCTTTCTGCAGTTCCTCCAGTAATCGAGGGTGATGCTGACACAGCCCAGAGCAGGCAGGTGGTTGCTGGGAATTCCCTGACGTTGGAGTGTAAGGCTGCTGGCAACCCTCCCCCTCTCCTGACCTGGTTAAAAGATAGAGTTCCTGTGAAAACAAGTGACAAGCTCCGTGTCCTGGCTGGGGGGAAGCAGCTGGAGATCCTGAACGTCGTTGAGGCTGACCAGGGCCAGTACTGGTGTGTGGCCACAAGCATAGCTGGAGAACAAGAAATCAAGTATGATGTTGAAATCTTAGGTGTGTGAGCTGCAGATTTATCAGGTTCCCATAAACCTAAGATGGAAAAGTTCCATAAAACCTATGGTTATACTTTTGTTGGTATTAATATATTAAGATCAGTTAGTCACGCTCTGTATCTAGCTGAACCTGGGCACTGCAAAACTTTTCTGTCCAGGGCTACAGGTCAGTTGAAGACTTGTACTTTCAGGTTAGTTCTTGAAGGATTTTTGTGCATGTGGTAGGTAAATATTATTCTCAGCAACCTCTAAAATTCTTCTTACTTGTCTTCAGAAAAGAAGATCATAGAAATCCATTAAAAATATCACTTAGTAGTTGCCTCTGGGAGAGGACATCTTTCTCTGAATTTGAGTTGTGTTGGGCAAGTTTTGAGCCTTATACTGAAAAAAAAATACTTTTTCTTCTGTATCTCTTGAATCCATTACACAGTCTGTTATCTCAGCAGTCCCTTCTGAATGTCTTGAGGTCTTCTTCTGGCATGGAAGAGAACTGTAAAGAACTGATTTTTAGGTTTAGCTCACTTGAACATAATATCTGAATATCTGAATGCAGATGTAGAGCATCCCTTCTGCTTCTGCAGGTGAATGTCACTGATCTTGATACTGGAGGAGCTCTGTGGCAGTGCTTCCTTCCCAGGGGGGATGAGACAGGGTGAAGAGGACCTGGAAGAGGATTCTCTGCACCTTTGTTTTCTCCTTCTGCTGACAGAGGGTGCCGAAAGGTCCCCTCTTCCCCCGCATTCACAAAGTTCTTCTGACAGAATCTGGAAAACCCAACCAAACAAGAAACAGTAAAAAAGTGAGAGCAGTGATTTGAAGCCACAAAATGTCAGTGGGCAGATGTTTTCCTTCAGAAAGGAACAGTGGTTCATAATGAATCAATGTGTGTTTAACAGTGCTATTTGAGAGAGACTTGTTTGATATTTCTGATATGTAAATGTTTCTGTTGGTGGATTTTTTCTCTTACAGTACCACCATTTGTGGAAGGTGGGGATGAGCTCTTGGGCTACATTGTGATTCTCCATGGCCCTTTGGAGCTGGATTGTTCAGCAAGAGGGACACCCTCACCAACTATAACGTAAGGGCACTGGTATGACAGTAGAAAAAATACAAATAAATCTGCTGGTTGGTTAGGTCAGCTTTATGAGACACCTGTCTTAATCAGTTGTGGTTAATGAGTAGAGGACAAACTCCTGGCTCTACTGATAGCACCATCAGGCACTTGGCCACATCAAGATTTCATTTTAAAGTAGTTTGGTTTGTTCTGCCAATATCCATGTCCTGGAGATGAGGATAGAAAACAAGAGCAGACAAAACTTTAAGTCCTTTGCTAGTGCAACTTTATGTGCCCTTTTCTTCTGCCACCCATGATTGCTTTTGCTTTGGAGGTTTCTCTCTGTCTGTGGTGGTATCTGCTATTACCTTTCTGACACTGTCTTTAGTGGCTGTTCCCCAATACTCCCTTCTGATAAACCCTTCAATCCATGGCACTCAGACAAGGCAAGGGGAATACAACCTGACACTTCCAGACTTCCCTACAAATGCAAACAGAGACATTCTGCTTAATAGAATAGTGCGTATTTTAAGATCGTTGTTGACCTTACTTTCACTGACAACTGAGATGGAACTTTCTTTTGGTAGGTGGTTCAAAGATGGTCAGCGAGTTGGAGAGGAGGCTGGACACAAGGTCTTATTAAATGGACAGAAACTTGTCATCTCTCAAGCTCAAGTGTCAGACAGTGGCCGCTATAAATGTGTGGCTGCAAACAAGGCGGGAGAACATGAAAAGGAATTTGATGTTACAGTGCATGGTAGGTTACTCAAGGTGGGCAGGAAGCAGCAGACTGCTTTTATTTCAACTTGCTGGCAAGAAGGTGCTCAAATTTCCTATAAATGTTTATTTGCATTAGCAGGTTGTAAAACTGGAGAGGAGATTAGATGAAATAGAATTATAGAATGGTTTGGGTTGGATACCAGCCATTGCAGGGACACCTTCCACTAGATCTGGAAGTAGAAGTAAAGCTGCACTTACCTCTGGGATACTGCTTCTGTATATTTAAATGTACATGTTTAAATGAGGCATTGTTTTTGTTTCTGGTGCTTTTCGCAGTTCCTCCAACCATTAAATCAGCTGGGCCTTCTGAGAGAGCAGTTGTGCTCCACAAGCCTGTGACACTGCAGTGCATAGCCAGTGGCATCCCCAGCCCTTCCATAACCTGGTTAAAAGATGGACAGCCAGTAAACACAGCCAGGGGAAATATCAAAGTAAGCATGGTTCTTTTATGGGATCCAAACCATGGAAGATAATTGCCGTAAGTTACACGTGTTAGTGCTTCTTTTCCTATTGCTTCCCTCACACTGTGATACAAAAGTGCTAAAGATCCATCCTGCAGAGTGAGGGGGTTTTTACCTGATTAGGGTGGTGTCTCAGGTAATAATAGTGTTCAGTAGACTGAATCCCACTAGACACTTCATATCAGGAGAGTCCATGACTGGAAATTCCGAATCTGTCTCCTTCCAGTTGTATTTTGCCCTTCAAGGTCAAATGGTTATCTGTTGATTGTAAGGTGGCTCTAGTCACTCATCCCTGTGAGGTGGGATTAGCTGAGCTGTTCTGTAATCACTGCAGCAGCTACCTGTAATTCCCTTCTCCTAGTGAGATCCTGCTTTTCCATGAGGAGCCCTCCCCAGTGCTCGCATGTTCCGGGGGTGAGTGCTTGCAGTGCCTTTGATTTCCCATGGCTGGAGCAGTTTTTGGTACCTTGCCTGCAGTCTCCTCTGCCTGCCTGCCCCTTGCCAGCCAGGTCTCCTCACACCTGTACAGCTCCTGATGCTGCTGTCCCAGGGACACTGAAATCTCTGACCCAGCAGTTTCCTTGTTCTGTGAGCCGGGGTTGGGAGGGGATGAGCCTGGCCGTGTCCGCTCGTCCTCTCGCCGAGCGGCTGTGCAGGGGGCGGTGGTGTCACACGGCTCCTCTCTGTGTTTGGGAACAGCTGGAGGCCTCGGGCCGTGTCCTGCAGCTTGGCAAGGCCCTGCCCGGAGACGCCGCCCGCTACACCTGCGTGGCCACCAACGCTGCGGGGGAGGCCCAGCAGCACACCCGGCTCCACGTGCACGGTAATGCGGCCGAACGGGGCTGTCCACGCAGCTCTTGTACCTGGGCTCACCTTGCTCTTGGCTTTTCTCCTGGCTCTGCACGTCCACCTCTCAGTTCTCTTTCTCTGTCCCACTCCATTAGTAAGGAGTGAGGGCAGAAACTAGCTTTTGTAGAGTTTGGCTTCTCTGCTGTAATACCAAAGGACACAGAAATGAATGAAAGAATGTCTTTCCAGGTACCTCTGCTGCTCAGAGGTATCCCAAAAAGCCAAACACATTCCTACTAACCCACCCCTCAGAAAGGTACTCTATGTTTCTGAATCAATGTGTGATATATCGCCACTGGCATTACTAATTTCATCCAAGCTTTTTGTGGATATTGGTATTCCCTGTGACCTTGGGGAATGGGAAATTTTTACAGGAATAATTTTTCTGAAAAATGAACATCTTCTTGTGAGGGGATTTTTCAGTCTGTTTAAAAGGCATTTTCTTTACAGCTAAAAACAGTATAAAAAGAATCAGGGAAACTCGAGAAGCTGTCGTTTGCATGTGAATTTAATAAATGCTCTCACCATGATTTACGTATATTTGGCTCAGAAGTGGTCACAAAGTGTTGTGCATTGCTGATGTGACCCAGTCCTCAAAGGAGGTGTGGGAAGCCTCAGGAGGTGCAGGAATATTCTGCAATATTCTGTGGCAATATTCTCACAGAGTATGGCTTTGTTGACTTTTACTGCCAAACCCAGCCAGTAACTGGAAAACATTAAGCTGAAGTGAGGAGAGGTTGCAGAGTCTCTGTGGGTGGGACTTAGGAAGAGGAGCCGCATTCAGACTATGATAATTGCATCACAGCTACCTTCAGTGTCAGTCCATGCTCATAAAGCTCTCCTTTGCTGTCAGTCTTCATGTTCAAACTGTCATTATCTGGCGTTTCTGTCATGTTTCAGATTTTGGAACTTCAGGAAGGTAAAAGCTGTCTACACCACTCAGTTTACTACCACCAGGTGAAGTGAGAGGAGCTTGCCACAAGAAAGAATTGCTGTTCTGTGTTGTGTACCCATTACTTGCAAATCTACTTTAAGTTCCATTTTTTTCCCAAAAAAGATTAAAATGAGCAAAAATAATGTTTTATTCCTCTTACCACTAATGAGATTATATAATTAGAGAGTATTCCCATTTCAGAGATGAATTTTATGGAGAAATTCCTTGGTCACCCAGCAGTTGAAGCTTATGCAACGCAGTGCCCATAGTTTCTCCGAGCATAGATGACTTTGTGATTGGATGCTCTGCTAGCTGGGTGGCTGAATTAATGAAAACCTGCTGCTTTTGTCTTTTCCAAGAACCACCCAGTCTGGAAGATGCAGGAAAAATATTAAACGAAACAGTGGTGGTGAATAATCCAATCCATCTTGAATGCAGAGCATCTGGGAACCCTCTGCCAGGTATCCATGTGCACCTTGGGGAGCATCTCATAAAGGGTTTCTCTTTCATGTGTCTTTGGAAAGTAATGGATATGCTGAATGTGGAGCTAATTGCGTGATTTTAAACCAGCTAGAAACTGTGTGATGGGAAATGTCAGTGTATGGGCTGACATGGAGGAAGGATTGAGGAATTCAGTGATCCCCACTGATAAATGAGTGAAAACACATCACAAGAATAATCTATTCCCTTGTGATGCCCTGTCCACAGGCAAGAGCACTATTTGATTTCTACTGAATGAGCTTTAAACACATCCACTTTTATCTCCTGTCAGTTCAGTATTTGTTAGTGTAAGGCAGACCTGAAATAATTAATGGATTGAATGTGCCTGTCAAGTGTGTCTGTGTCTAGGACTTTTTTAATGTGTGGGTTTTGTTACCTAGTAAGACATAAAAAGACATACTATTATGAGAGCAATTTGCTGTATTAATTATTGTAGAGCAAAACAGGGAGAATAGTTACTAAGAGCTTATATCTAATATAGCAAATTATTCTTGTGCTGAGTATAGTAACATTTTCAGAGGACAGGTGTTATTATATTTCGTGTGTGCATCCAGCTTCTTTTCTGCCTTTTTAAGAATTAACTCACAGCAAAGTATTATTTTGTAGAATAATTTATACTTACATAAAAAAGTTAAAATATTCAGGAAGTAAAATGTTATAAAGGCATAAGAATTTTATATCTCTTTTACACTGCTTTTAAATTTTTTTCTCCTTTTATCCTCCCAATTTTCAGTTATTTTAGAACAAACAATTAAAATGATGGATTTCAGATAATTTATGCAATAAGAACAGTTTGGTCACCCCTGGTGTGATGCGATGGCACATCCTATTGTCAAGATATAAAGTGAGTTAGGAAAGTGAGAGCACAGCATCCCACTGGAAAAGAGAGAAGCTGTGTGCAAGTCTTGTCTATCAGGCCAGAGCCCTTAGTGGGTGTGAGTCTTTCCCCAAAACTCCTTGTGTATTACAGATAATCCTTCTATGAGCAGTAATTTCATCTGAGTAGTGAAGTGGTGCCAGAAAAGCCTCAGTGACCCATTCTCCTGATGGATGGTGCCATCTTTTGGCTGAGATGCAAAATCTGCAGATTTTGTTGGTTGTCAACTTCGTATAAAATTTTCTTCTGCAGGGACACCAAATTTTCAGCTCTTTATTTTCAGTTTTTTGATCTGCCAGTTGCACATTGATTTGGTTGCTTATGTTTTGATTCTTTGTCCCAGGCAGTTCAGTTTAATGTAGTGTTAATTTAGGGTAAAAGGTAAAAAAATTTGATATATATTTTAGAATCCCTGGATAGGTCCTCTATCTATCCCCTATTATATATATCTGTAATATCTAGGGATATTATAGTATCCCTGGATGGTTTGGGTGGGAAGGGACCTGAAAGCTCATCTCCTTCCATCCCTCTGCCATGGGCAGGGATGCCTTCATACTTTTGTGTGGTTTTAAACAGCTGCTCCTTACCTTGGTATAAAATAAGTAAATTTCCTATAATTTGCTTTGTGTGATAATTTCTCAATTTCAGAACACCTTTCCATAAATACATGAGGGGTGTGGATCATAGTGTCAAATTTCCTGTTGAACTGTGGGGCACAGTCAGCAAATCTTCCTATCTCCTGATTTTCTGTTACATTTTATTACTCTTAATCAGGACTAACACTCCATTGACTGTAAAACGTTGGTGTGTGTGTGAAAGCTGAGGTGGCTGGTGTGACGGCTCTGTGGTGCCACGTTTGTCGGGGCTCTCAGTGACTTGTCCCCGTTGCTCCCCCGCAGCCGTGTCGTGGTCCAAGGACGGGCGCGCGCTGGCCGACAGGGGACAGGTGCTGCGCATCGAGGGCGCGCAGGTGGCCGACTCCGGCCTCTACAGGTGCCTGGCTGCCAACGCCGCGGGCATGGCCGAGCTGCTCTACAGCCTCCAGGTCCACGGTGAGTGCAGAGCCACGGAACTGTCACTGCTGGAGCTTGGGGAACACTTCTGAGAGCCTTGAGTCCAGTTGTTCCCCCAGTGCTGCCAAGGCCACCGCTGACCCATGTCCCAGGTGCTACATCACACGGCTTTTAAATCCCTCCAGGGATTGGGATCCCACCACTGCCCTGGGCAGCTGTGCCAGTGTCTGACTACCCTATCCATGAAGAAACTTGTCCTAATATCCAAATTAACCTCCCTGCCCCCAGCACAACTTCAGGCTGTTTCCTCCTGCCCTGTATTGTGACACTTAGGAGTAATACATGCAAGCTTCACCTTTGCTTTCGTCCTTTTCTAGTCTGCTTAACAGAATCAATGTCACTCATCACGTGATAACAGAATCCCAGGGTGGTTTGGGTTGGAAGGGACCTTAAAGCCCATCCAGTGCCACCCCCTGCCATAGGCAGAGACACTTTCCACTACCCAGGTTGCTCCAAGCCCCGTCCAACCTGGCCTGGGATGCTTCCAGGGATCCAGGGGCAGCCATAGCCTCTCCGTGAGTTCCATTCCAGGGCCCTCCACACCCTCATAGGGAACAATTCCTTCCCAGTATCCCACCTAACCCTGCCCTCTGTTAGTGGGAAGCCATTCCCCCTTGTCCTGGCACTCCATGCTCTTCACTCTTATGTCTTCTCACTGACATTAGAATAGGTGTTCTGAATGCAGAAAATGTCCCAGGGAAGGCATTTCTAGGAAAAATGAATTTGTGGAAGAGGTATTTTGTTTGAAGGATCACTTGAGCAATTTGGAGGGCCTGGCAGTTGCTGGGGTTTATTGTAGGTGACTTTGAAGCTCACAGTAGACAAAGGACACAGATCAAATGCTCCTTCATAATCCAAGAGTTTTAAAGAAAAATGTGTTGTGTCTAAGAAGATGAAATGGAAGTGTGGGTGTTTGCTGACATGAGACACTTAAGCAAAAGCCCAGTTGGAGCTTTTCCAGTGATTTCAGTGGCTTTTGGATGTGGCTATAATCCAAGTTCTTATCTTTGATACATGCATGTGCATGTAGCTGGTTTTCTGTGGGAGTCTTCCATGCAAAAGTGTGGCCCAGATTTGGCACAGTGTCCCAGCTGAGATGCACACACAATATATAGTTCCTATTAATGTTAATTAATGACTTGGGCAGTACATTTCCATGGACTTGATGACCATCATGGGAAAAACTGATGGCACAAGACACAATCAAAGGCAATTAACTCCACCCAGTGATTAATTCCCAGGAAATCCTTAGAGCTCAGGTCATTATTCTAGTTAAATGGAAGATAAGCCCTCAGTACACGTACGTCTTTTTAGGGGTGGCGGAATTTCAGCAAACACGTCCAGAGTTTTCTAGGGAACTAAAATTTTCTGACTAAGACACAGAGCTTCCCCTTCTAGAACAGAGGATATGCAGTTGCAGCCTCAACTGATGGCATCAAAGGAACTAATTGCATCGAACTCCTGTCCATGAATCTGCTTCATTCAGCTGGTGTCCTGCCAGGCTGACAGTAGAGAGGTGCTGGAATTCACTGTCCACAGGTTTATCATCCACTGTCCTTAGAGTTTATGAGTTTGAGAAGACAAAACTCTAAGGTTTTTCCCTCTTTACCAGCAGAATCAATGAATGCTTAATGGAGAGCAGGCTCAAATGCCAAATACTGAAAGTTGTGCTGTGTTTCTGGAAGGGCTGTTCTAGATTTCCATGAGCACCTGCCTCGGTCAACTACTGGTCTTATTCACCAATTTCTGTTGTAAATAGTGTTATCAGATCATTTTGGCATTAAAAACAATGGTTGATACCGCAGGCTTAACACTGAATGGAACCAGGCAGGCCAGCTGAAGGAATCAGGTGGAATTCCAGTTTAGATAGAATTCACAGGATTTCATAGTATTAATTTTTTCGCTTCCTTCTCCTATATAGTTTTTTCAGGCATTTGAGAACAATGAATGCCATTGCACTGCAATAGGGCGGAACTCTATGTGTGGGGAAAAGATGAAAAAATTATAAAATTCTGTGCCTTTTTTCTGCTCTTATTGCTATTACTGAAATATATGTATGAGGGAGGAGAATCACAGAATCATGGAATGGTTTGGGTTGGAAGGGACCTTAAAGCCCATCCAGTCCCACCCCCTGCCATGGGCAGGGACACTTTCCACTATCACAGGTTGCTCCAAGCCCTGTCCAGCCTGGCCTTGGACACTTTCAAAGATGGAGCAGCCACAACCTGAGTTACAGGCTCTTAGAGGTTGCTAAATTCATTAATGAATCTTGTTTTCAGTGCAGAATTTTATACGTGTTTTCTCCCCTCTCACAGGGCGATATGTATGAGTAGCTCACACCATTCCCCATCTCTTTGCAGGAGTGACTTTAGGCATTAAGTTTTCATCTGATACTGACTTTTAAACTTAATCACTGAGTGTCATGGTTTGGCGCTGGCCCAATGCCAGTGCCCCCATGAAAATGTATTTTCTTTAACTAACTGCTGTGAGATGCGACCAGGAACAGAGCAGAGCAGGCTCAAACTTAGAAAAAGAGAGGAAACAAAAACTTTATTACAAACTAAAATCAAAAACACACAGGAGACAGAATGAAAACCTTTTAAATCATTCCTCCTCCTCCCACCCAATTTCACCAAAGCACAGTAAGACAAAAATCTTGGAGTCCTGATCAAGTTACCCTCACTCAAGTAATCAATTCTCAGTCCATCAGGGGAGAGAGGAGTCTCTCTTGTACCACAGTCCTCCCCATGAAACAGGGTTGAAACTCCCCATGTTTCCATGTCACACATGGCACCGCCCAGAGAAAATCTGCCATCGTGACATC
>VZSE01002061.1:0-103364 GCA_013398275.1 Promerops cafer | reverse complement strand
ATGCTGGGCATCACCCCACCCTGCCGCCTCCTCTGCCGGCACAGGCTCGATCGCTCTCTCTTCTGGGGTTGGGGGGGGAACAAAAGATACCTCGGTGTTTTCTCCACTCCTCTGTCCTGCAGGGGCTGGCCCGGTTCCATTCCCTTCCACCTTCTCTCTCTCCGGGGCTCCGGCCTACCTCAGCCTGGGCCTCCATGGCTCCCCTCCCCACCCAGCCATGTGGCCGGGCGGGGCAGAGACGGTGCCGCTCCCTGGGCTACCAGGGGCGAAAGAGAGCGAACTCTGGGAAATCTCTGCTTTTAACCCCGTGTGTCTTCAGAGGGGACTCACGTCTTCAGTGGTCACACCAGGTGTCAATATTCGAATCTGACCACTGATTGGTTTAACTAAAACTTCCCAAAAAAACTCACTTCCTCCCAAACCGAGACACTAAGTCATTAGTGTAGGAGCAAATAGAATAGTTTTAATTCTCCTAGTACATGAAAAATCTTCCTTTTTTAATGATTCTTGTCTCCTTTTCTACCAGAGCCCTACAACATTTGCTAGCCTATGTGCCTAGAATAAATGCTGTAGATGTTCCATTGCAGTGTTTTGTGTCATCAGAGAAGCAGATGTTTTCTAGTCTAATCTGGTAAATGTTTCCATATGCTCTGCCAGGCCAATTTATCACTCTGTGTATGGATTTGCTATATGTGGTTTATATGGTAAACTCCTTTCTTTAATCCCTACCACTCCTAAAGTCTTTCACAAGGTCTAAATGGAATAGTAGAAAAGTTTGAGGGAATATTTTCTGGCTTTGTGGTGTGGTTCCTGGGTTTCACAGCTGTCCTCTGGGCTGTGGGCCCAGTCCCACATACCTTGTTCACAGTAGTTTCACTGCAGTTATCTGCCTGCTCATGCTAGGGCAGAGCAAGGTCTGGCACAGAGCAAAGACATGACAAGAGTTCAACAGGAATAACATGAGAAAAAAGAAATAACCTCCAAAACTAGGCAGCCTTTTGAATTTCATTGAGATTAATACTCTTATGTTGCTGTTACAACCGTTTTTCTGTGGGTTTTTTTTTCAGTCCCCCCATCCATCTCTGGCAGCAGTGACATGGTGACAGTAGTGGTCAATAATGCAGTGAGACTGGAGTGTGAAGCCAGAGGCATCCCTGCCCCTATCCTGACGTGGCTGAAGGATGGGAGCCCTGTGTCCAGTGTCAGCAATGGACTCCAGGTACCAGGGTCAGATCCTGCTCTGTGGTGTTCCCTGTGGTGGGAGGAGGCTTTTAAGTCAATGCAGTTTAATAGAAGAGAATAAGTTGGAGGATTTGGAATAATAATATAAAGCCTTTTGCTCTGGGTTGTTTGTGTGAGTTTAGCTCCAGTACTGTGTGAAGTGGAAGATAGAGATATATTGAAATAAAGTGATCCTTTCAGCTGATGTCATACTGAGTAAGTTTGCATCAACAAATTTTCCACTTACTGAGAAGAAGAGGAAATTGGATGAAATTCCTCTGCTGAAGAGATCTGGAGAGCTCATTAGATACAATAGTAATTCAGAAAATTCAAACTCTGATGTAAGGAGATATTTCAGAGGTAAAATGAGAGGCAGTGTCTGGTTTTTGGAAGTTGATTTTATAATCTGAAAGGGAAGAGGGGGAATTTGTGCTCTGTGAGGACAGCTCAGGGCACAGGCAAAAGGTCTGACAGCATGTTTGAAGCTGGTGGGAGGGAGGGAGGGAGGAGTGTCCAGATCCTGCAAAGTCTTGAGAATGCCAGGAATTTCCTAGGGACTGGCATCAAGTTAGAGTTCTGCTTTTGCAAGTCTGGATTAGAAGAGAACATTTGGAGTGCAGGGAGATGGTGGGAAGCAGTGGCAAAACAAGTGTTCCATTTTGAAGTGAGCCCTAAGAGCTCCCCCTGCCTGTGTTTGACACCGGGGTGTGCCTGAAGGGGCTGTGCTCCCTTTGCAGGTCCTGTCGGGGGGCCGGGTGCTGGCACTGCCCAGCGCCCAGCTCAGTGACACAGGGACATACACGTGTGTGGCAGTCAACGCTGCGGGGGAGAGCCAGAGAGACACCGACCTCCGCGTTTATGGTGAGTGACAAATGCCTTTCTTTTGGTGCTGAGAGCTGTTCTTGAAGCTTTGATTTAACACACTGGGCCCAGACCCTGAACAGCACTGAGTGAAAATAGTCCCAGCCTGTAATGAAAGGCCAGGTGAGGAGGAGGGGTTTGTGTATGGAAGTTAAAACATACATATGCACATTCACCCTCATTTACTAAAGCATGTAGGTGTGTCCTTCTGTGTATCCTTGAAGAAATGTAACTACAGCAGTGAATTTACAAGTTTAATGCATAAAAGCTCATTTACGAACGATGAAGGAAAATATATGTTTGTGTAAAACCAGATAGATCTGCAAGGTGAGAGATATTCTTGGGGCCAGTGCTCGGTTGTCTTTATTGCACCAGAAGGAGGTACTGGGAGTTCCCCATCCAGCTCTGTGGTTCCCATGCCATTCCCAAGCCTTGCTCTGCCTGCCTAAATGGAGGGGACTCTTCTAGTGCTGAATAGTGACACTATGTTGGGGCCAGCCAGTCAGCTCTGTCTCCTTCAAGGAGCAGGAAAGAAGTGGGTTTTTTTGTTTGTCAGTTTTCCAGATTGTCAGTGAGTTAATTCTGAATTGTTTGGCCTGAATTAGTGTAAATTCATGCTCCTTTCTGATTCGGGCAATGCTCTCAGATACCTGGTGGGATTGTTGGGACTGCCCTGTGCAGGATTTTGGTGATCCCTGCAGGTCCCTTCCAACTCAGGATATTCTGTGATTCTGTGCTTTCTTGTAACTCGTAGGAATTTCATCCTGGGTTTTTTCTAACTTGTATCAGATGTCTTTTCATATTCATAGAATGCTTTGGGTTGGAAGGGAGCTTAAAGCTCACCCAGTCTCACCCTGTGCCACGGGCAGGGACACCTTCCACTATCCCAGGTTTCTCCAAGCCCCATCCAGCCTGGTCTTGGACACTTCCAGGGATCCAGGGGCAGCCACAGCTTCTCTGGGCACCCTGTGCCAGGGCCTCACCACCCTCAAAGGGAAGGATTCCTTCCTGATATGCCATCTAACCCTGCCCTCTGGAAGGCACTCCTAATTGTTCTGTCCCTCCAGGCCCTTGCCCAAAGTCCCTCTCCAGTTCTCTTGGAGCCTCTTCAGGCACTGGAAGGGTCCCTAAGGGTCACCCTTAGAGCTTGTGGGTGCTGTGCCAGCAGGGGTGCCAGGGAGTGTGACTGTAGCAGGTTTTGAGTTCCCTTGGACAGGTCAGAGGATTTGTCCAGCAGTGAAATGAGGATGAATGATAATCTGACATTTGTTTTAGAAATGTAACAGTACCAGATGTGTAGAGAGGCATTTGGAATTGAGGCACCTTTGTGGTTTTGCTTCTGCTTTTAGTAGGTCAGTGGACTCTGCCAGTCTCCAGCATTATGGCAATCCCCTGTGGAAAGCCTTGCAAGAAAAGTTAGGAGGTTGGATGAGTTCTAAGAAGGGGCAGCTGGCCAAGTTATTTGTTCCTGAGTTTGGCTTTCAGAATTGTCTCCCTTGGTTAGGGTACCCCTGACTGAAGTCCTGGTGACTTTTGCATCTGGAAGAGGCAGTTAGAAACCCAGGACTCTGCTACAGCAAGTGAGCCTAAATTAACACAGGCTGGAATATTTTATGTCTAGAACAAGGAATGTTAGGGTCTCCTCTGGAGTTTGAGGATAGGTGTGTATGTCTGTGTAATGTGACATAGATATATTTATTATTCCTCTTTTATTTTCTGGAACCTCTGTCCATTTTAGCTGGAGGAAATGAAAAGAGTTAGGAGTTGTGTATGTTTAAAATTAGTGTTGTATTAGAAGCTGGCCAGGGTTGAGCTCAGCTGCAGGAGCAGCTTGAGTGAGGCTGTCACCAAAAAGTAATATTGCTCTTCAGACCTGCCTCATAAGGGCAATCTAATTAAGAAGCCACAGGAGGAAAATAATTTGGAGTAGAGTTGGAGCTGGTTTGGTTGGAAATGTGCACTGAGCCAGGAGTTGGAACAAGCTCAGTTACTTACAGTTACTATGAGCATAATTAGAATAATTTTAAACCCCATTCCTTCAGAAATAAGTGCTCTAGTGTCTGTGTCATAAACTCAATGTTCTTTTGAGCACGTTTCAATTCATTGAGCTGAGAGGAAAATTAATTGGTTGAAAAGTCTTTGGAAATAAATTTGCCTTCTGCAGGAATGGATCCAATTCTCAGTTCCACAATACTCATAAAGAATCTGGACCTTTGTGAGTTCTAGAAAGATAAAAAGATAAACAGATTTTTTTTTTTTTTTCCACTTACTATATTTCTTATCCACAGGGACCAGGCTTTTCCCTAAATCATTTCCAAACTGAAATCAGCAGCTCTGCTCTTTGCTTCCTGGGCAAGAAACACAAAGCTTGCTTGTTCCTGTTTTTTTCGGGCCACCTTCAGAGCTGTCTTGCTGTCCCCCGAGTGCCACTTTGGGACACGTTCTGGTCTCCCGTGTGTGATTAACCTAGTGTGCTTGTTCTCACAGACGGTCCCACTGCCTCCCTCCTCACCCCAAAGCTCTGTGCACTCAGACCCTCAGTGTCTGGGGTCATGGATCCCAAAACTAAAGGGCAAAGGAAATGTGACAATAAAGGTTCTTATATTTGGTCCTGGTCAACTTTCTGGGGAGCAATATTTTCTCTGTGTTCTTTTTGACTACAGCCATGGAAAATTGCTGACTTGCTGTGTTCAAGGTTTAGTTCTCCGTTGTCTTCTCAGTTACTTTTGTTTTTCTGACTGTGGAAACACAAAATTTAAAAATGGGGGAAAAAATGTATTTTCTTAAATCTTGACACTGTTTAAGAACAGCTAATGGGTTTCAATTGAAGTGTCCAGTGTTTTGGGTTTTTTTATTTCTATACAGAAAACTTGCCTTTCAAAAGAAGATTTTTGTAGTGTCTGATATGGAAATAATAGTGTAATAATGAGGTTATCACTGAAGTGCAGGACAAATGTAAATATAGTGCCCAGTGCCAACAACTGCAATAATAAGATCCCGCACAAACCTGATACATGAGATAATTGTAGATTATGATTTATTGGTTAATCATTAACCTATTGACTTGCTTGCGACCTTGTAAGTTCTCATTCTGTCAGCTGTATTTGGCCATCTCTGGACAAATTCTCTGTAAGTCAAGAGTTTTCCTTAAAGCCAGGTATCCTTCTTGGCACTGTCTGGAACAGCTGAAGACATTTTCAGCTTCTGGGGCTTCGTGAGCTTTTTCACTCAGCAGCTCTTTTTCCTTCTTGCAGGAATGTATCCCTCCATTTTTATATACAGGAGAGTTTCCTTTCTAGCTGCATTTCAAGGCAGTTTTTTGCTAGTCTTGGCTTATCTTTATGATTTCTCTGTAGCTGATACCTCACTAGTGTGGATTTTGTGCGGAAGATATTCTGTAAATAATGAAAGTTATTATTGTGGTTATTGTGGTATAAAGGAGACTGAAGTTGTGTGTAGCTGAAGGTGTGTCATTTTATCTTTGCTAAGTGAAGTCCCTTGACTCCACATTATGTTTGCTCTGGGAAGTCTTCAGTGCCCAAAAGTCCCTTGGTTTGGGCAATAGGACAAGAGGAAACAGCCTCAGGTTGTGCCAGGGGAGGTTCAGGCTGGATATGAGGAAAAATTTCTTCACAGGAAGGATGGTCAGGCACTGGCACAGCTTCCCAGAGCAGGGGTGGAGTTGCCGTCCCTGGAGGGATTTAAGACCTGTGGCTGTTGCCCCTGGGGACAGTGCTGGGGAATGGTTGGACTCGCTGGTCTCAGAGGGCTTTTCCAAGGTGACCGAGTGCGTGATTGTGTTGGTGCAGTTCCTCCCGACATCGTGGGCGAGGAGCAGAACGTGTCGGTGCTGCTGGGCCAGGCCCTGGAGCTGCGGTGCCAGGGCAGCGCCGTGCCCCCGCCCCGCCTCACCTGGCTCAGGGACGGGCGGCCCTTGCTGCAGAAGCCAGGCCTGAGCGTCTCTGGAGATGGGAGCGTGCTGAAGGTAAGCTGGGCAGGCAGGGAGCTGGGGCTCCTTCCTGGGGAGTTGCACCCTCTGTGGAGGTGGGACAGCATTGGGCTCTCTGGGGCAGCAGACAGTGGTGTGTGAGGGGGGAGGGATGTCAGAGAGCCCAGCTGTCTGGGTACAGAGCTTGCTGGATTCATGCTCTGTTACTAATATGCAGGGAGACATATGTAAAAATAAAACTGAAACCTGAGCCCCCTCTCCCTATACATTTCATGAATGATTATGTAGGAAGAAGAAATCCAGCTTTTCCTTTTGTCCCCAGATTGAAGGAGCTCAAGTGCAGGACACTGGACGCTACACTTGCGAAGCGACGAATGTTGCTGGGAAAACTGAGAAGAACTATAATGTCAATATTTGGGGTAAGATTTATTAAGCTTATTCCAGAAATGGGAACGAAGCTCAGAGCTGAATTATGATGTGAGACACTGAAATACTCTCTAGTTCATCAACACTTGGTTGCTGAGGCTTCTTCAGGGAGATATTGTTGTATTTGCTGTACTTGAACAGGCCCAAGACAGTGCACACATTTTTCAAATTGCTTTAATTTAGTTCTAAATTAACACCAGTTACTCTACAGGCCTTTGTTGAGCTTGCAGGAATGAGAGTAGTTAGATCTATAGCTAGTGAGTGGCATCCCTTCTCATGGCAGGGGGTTGGAACAAGAAGATCTTTGAGGTACCTTCCAGCCCACACCATTCTGTGATCATGATTCTTTTATAAATACCTGGGTTTGGATCCATAGCTTTAATGCCATTTAAGGTAACATACCAACTTTCCACTTATTGAAATGCTGAAGCATTGGAAATTCAGATAAATAAAAGCTGCCTTACGTAGCTTTATTTGCTCTACAAACTTATTAGTGCTGAATCATAAAAACAGCTTTAATAACTTTTTTCTATGGCTCTATGATGAATGTGGCTAAGAACATTAATATTATTTTATAATATTAATACTTGCTTTTGAGGGGGTTTTCTGCACCATCATTTTCTTCTCATACAGAAATTGAAATGTTCCTTTTTTACTATTATAAATCAATTTCTTGCTTTGGAGTCACAAGACTAGAATTACCTATGAGGGTTTGTAACACTGAAATGACATTTTTCAGTACAGATTTCAAGTTTGTCATTATTAAAAGACCCATTCATGGCATTTAAGTTAGAGGTGGGTGTTGTAGTATCGTGCCATTTTCCTATGCTGAAGCAAAGGCCATTTACTGAGCAGGTCAACCTCTGCTCTCCTCTCTCTCTCTCCCAGACTTTGGCACAGGACCTTTGCTGGAGGGATTTAGATTTGTTCCTTTGTGCAGTAAGACCATTTCAGTAGGATTTGAGTGGAGGGATAATTCTTTGCTAGTTAGCAGCTTTGATGGGATGAGGTTGAGAGAAACCACAGGCTGCCTGTGAAAGCCATCTGTGGATAATTGTTTAGAATTACAGTTTTCATTTATGCCCCAGCACCCAAAGTCCTCCTTGCTATATTTTGACATTTTAAATCCAGGAAATGTATCCTTCTGAGAGCTAAGTGTGTATCCAGGAGCCAGCCTATGAGTTAAATGAAGAGAATAGCACAGGCTTGTCCTGGCTGGAAGCAGGACAAATAAAGGGTAAAGCAGACAGTACCATAAGGCCCTTGGCAGTGTTGTTTCAAATCCCACACATCTGGAGGTGTCAGTAGGAGAGCTGGAGGTGTCAGTAGGAGAAGCTGGCTATTGTCACATGCATTAAAAAAGTGCTGCATAAGTTGTTCACCTGGGAGGTTTTATTTGCCAGGTTCAACCTACATTCTCCTCTGCTTTTTCTTTGTCTCTACCTACTCTATATTCATCTGATGAAAATGATTCCCTGATTCCTAAGAGGAAATTAGCCCTTCCCTAGGGATTGAACCAAAGTGCTTTAAGACTTTGAGAATCAGAGTAAAACACTGGTCCCTTTTGTCTGCACCTGGTTTAGTATCACAGTCCTGTAAAGCAAAGCAGTCCTTCTGTTGCAGGAGGGTGATCATAGCCTTGGATGTGGCAGCCAGTGTGCTGATTCAGGAAAAATTCAAAGGAAAAATGTAGGCTGAATTTTAAAAGTTACTGATGATGATCTCTGTGGGTTTATTAGCTGAGGCCATGAATGAGGCAGGCTCTTAGAGTTGGAGTCACTTGATGAAGTTCCTCAAACCTGCTTTGTTCAGTGAAGTCCATTAAAGGCAGCCCAAAATAAAGCCTGTGCATGCAGCAGCCCTTAGACCCCAGAAGGATGGATGCAGTCATTCCCAAGTGTATTGTTCCCTACCCAGGGCCTGGTTAGCATTGAGGAGACAATCCTGTCATTGCTGCAGAGCTGAATGGGAGAGATTTGCATGAGGGTCATTTGGGGTTTACTGCTGGCTGATCATGTGTTGTTTCCAAGGCTGCACTCATTTGGCTTTTCTTTGCAGTGTCACCAAGTATTTCTGGCTCAGATGACAGCTCTCAGCTGACAGTCACTGAAGGGAGCTTGATCAGCCTGATCTGTGAGTCCAGTGGCATCCCACCACCCAGTCTCACCTGGAAAAAGAATGGTGGGTAACTGCCAATTGTCTGTTTTATAAAGCAGATGGGATAATTCTGACCTGCTGGGTTTTCTTTTCATCTTGTGTACATTTTGGATGGTGTGTTCTGAGGAGCTTGAATGTGCAGATATCTGCATAGTCCTGACACTGAGTAACATGAACTCCAGGAGATTATTCCCTTCTCTCTGTTTTACCTCTGCTTGGATTAGGTGTTCCTAAAGGTGCAAGAGAAGTGCAGTGCTGAGATTGCTCAGCTGACAGAAATGAACTGTGGAGCACTTAATATGTTTATTTACCATGGGGCAACAGGACAGCAGCACAGTGCCCCATCCCTGGAAGTGTTCCAGACCAGGGTAGATGTCTTTTGAGCTAGTGGAAAGTGTCTGGGCCCATGGCAGAGAGTTGGAATGAGATGATCTTAAAGGTCCCTTCCAACCCAAACCATTCAGGGATTGTAGGACTTGTTTGTGGATCCCAGATGTCAGGGCCAGGGTCACTGGGAGACCCTTGGTGTGAAGTTGAGTTTCTGCCCTGTGATCCACTGCATAACACAGATTCTCTGAGCTGGTTTTAAATCTGCAGCCATGGCATCCTGCCAAGTGGTGAAGATGCACATAGTTGTTGTAATTGCTCTGGGGATTCACCAAACCCTTTCTCTCATCCCATCTTGTTCAAGAGTAGTCTGGACACCTTTTGCTTTAGGGGTTAAAGTTACATTGCCAAACACCTCTTTAGGAACCCCATCACAAAGCCAGCTATTTTCAGTGCCTTCTTTTAAGCATTTACACTGTTGGAGGCAGAATATAGGACAAAATAAGATCATTTACTCCTCCAGTGTGGTAATTCTTGCGTTATTAATCAATCTTACTTATATTTGTGTTTTTCTAAGCAGAACAATTCAATATGTATGTACTTGCTTTAATTAATTTTGGCTCATGGAAAGAGCAGGTTTTAATTACAGAATACTTTTTCCAATGCATAACATTTGCAGAGAACAGGAAGTTCTTTTTAAACCCTGTCTCTGGGAAGCCAGAAAGGCCTTGTATGACATGTAAATGCACTGCAAGGCTAATGTGTGTATGCTTAATGGCAGGAAGGAGATTTAAACCTGCTAGAAAGTCTAGAAAAGCAGTTAGAAAGGAAGAGTGTATTTTTCAGCATGTTTGACATTTGGTGCACTTTGTAGAGAGGACTTTAAATGCACAAGAGGGAAACGAAGATTAAGCTTGTTAGAAGTATCCATGGCAGGTGCATTCCTTCTGTCATGAAGTCTCCCTGCAGTTTGGAAAGATGAAAATGGATAATCTGAGGTCTCCAAGACTGAAGAATTGCTCAGAGAATGCAGTGGGAGTTTGCTGTCACGTTTCTGCTCAGGATTTCCTGAGAAGAAGCCTGTGGCACACAACCCACACATGGTGTGAAACCTAAATTATGTGTTTCTAAGCACTGGCTGTGCTGGGTGAGACAATTATACACTTAAAAATGAGTCACTTTTTACTGAAAGTGCTGAGCTTTCTGCTTAGTGGAGGTATTCCAAACTCTTGCTGGATGTGAGGGAGTGTCAGTGTGCTTTAGCTCAGGGTATCCTGTGAAATCAGTGGTTAATACAGAAAGTCCTCAGGATCTGCTTGTGCCAAGTTCCTGATCTGGGAAAACTGTGACAGAGTACTTCTAAAATGGGCAAATGTGCAACTCAGTCCTTTTGAATGAGCCAGTGGACTTCACACCACGTGACTTTCATTTGTTCCTGGCCACTTGAGTGTTTTTTTGTGACAGAAGGTCTCTTGCAGGCTTTCCTGTGGTGCCGGAGCCATCGGGAAGGGTGCGGGTGCTGTCTGGGGGCAGACAGCTCCAGGTTGCAGTTGCTGACAGGTCTGATGCTGCATCTTACACCTGTATTGCTTCAAATGTGGCTGGGAGTGCCACCAAGGAGTACAGCCTGCAAGTGTACAGTAAGTGCCAGGAAAACTCTGATCACGGCTTACCAGTTCTGCAGTAATCTTATGGGAGTGTGAGCCGGGCTGTGATGTTGAGCTGCAGGCTCTCCAGAGACGGAGTGCTGGCTGTAGGACAATTTAGAGGTAGTTCAAGGAGTGTGTTATGTCATTAAAATTTTAGCAATTGGGACCTGTAGCTTGACCAAGACATTGCATATCCCTGTTGAAAGTGCACAATCCACGGATGTAACCCCTTTAGTCTTGTACCCAAGCTGCAGTAGTGATGACAGCTGACTGAACTCAGATTTCCCTTCATTCCCTTACTATATTTTTGTTGGGAATAAAGGGAGGTATTTTTAAACAATCCCACAGAGAAGAAAATCTTCCAAAACCTGTAAGGATTGATAGTATGGGGACAGTCTTCTTTAATTCACTTTTTTCTCGTTTGCATTTTAAAAATTGCCTGTAAGTTAATGTTCTAAAAAACATTTTTACTTTATGCTGTGGGAGAGGGGGAAAGGAGCTGATCTGCCTTTTACTGGCCCTGCTGCTCTGGAAAACTGACTCAGCAGCAGGTGAAGATACTGAAGTGCAGCTTCCAGTTGACTCCTACACTGTGTCCCTTGTTCTTCCCTAGCGCGACCAACTATATCCAACAGTGGTCCCCGCCCGTCAGAGGTCGTTGTCACCCAGGGAAGTGAAATATCCCTGGAGTGTGAGGCTCAGGGCACTCCTGAGCCAGCAGTAATGTGGCTGAAGGACGGGCGGGCGCTGGGCAGTGGCAGGGATGTGACGGTGCTGGCCGGGGGCCGTGTGCTGCGGCTGGAGCGTGCCCGACTGTCCGACACCGGCCGCTACGTCTGCGTGGCCACCAACGCTGCTGGGCTGGCCGACAGGAAATACGACCTCAGCGTCCACGGTGAGTGGAGGCCACCTGGGGTACATGGAAATTCACCACTGGGTGGCCAAGCAATGGTGTGGAGCTCAGTGCACCTCCTGGATCTGCTGCAGGGGTGGCAGCTCCAGTTGCAGTGTTAGGAAAAGCCCAAATCCAAGTTTATAACTCCTAAATATTTTAAAATTGTAGCCCTCTTTCTGTGAATATCAATCTACCCCAAGTGGCTTTGTCGCCCGAGATAACCAGGATATGGTGCAATTTTATGTGACATTGGCGTGAGTGTCATGGTGGGAAATACTCTGTTGTTGGAGAGAGAAATCAAGGTTTTACCAAGACCACCCTGCCACTCACCCTCAGTAAACTAATATTTGGGTGATATAACGTTTTGTGAGCAAAGTGAATTTGTATTTGCTCTGAAGTATGGCTTTTCCTTACTTGTTGCTGTAGTTCCCCCAAGTATTGGTGGTTACCTGCAGCTGCCTGAAAACATCAGCACTGTGGAGAAGAATCCCATCTCCCTGGTTTGTGAAGCCTCAGGAATCCCCTTGCCAGCGATAACGTGGCTCAAGAATGGGTTGCCCATCACCTTGAACAGCTCAGTGCGAATCCTCTCAGGTACAAAAGCTGGAGGGCAGATGGCAACATCTCACTTTGTCATGCCCAGAAATACACTTCATTAGCTCTCCTGTTTATTTTTCTCCACCTCTTCCTCTTCACAAATAGTTGTTTTACTGTTTAAAGAGGAAAAATATTTGAAAGAACAAATGACAAAAACAAAAGCACATCTTTAATTTCTATGGATCTGTATATGAAACCAAAGGGAGCCTCAGAGATGAGTGCATGTAAAAGCATTTCTGGCTGTGTTGTTTCTTTGACCTTGGGTTTGCCACAGGCAAGTAGAAATCTCATGACAGTGAGTTTTAATGGAGTTTCTAATACTCTGTGATAGCCACCATGCAAAGCCTGCATCATGAACCTAAGAAAACTATCAGACAGGTAAAGAGATGGAAGGTGTTTAAGAGCTCAGCTAAGACTGCATTTGAAGCTGATAAGCTTCAGGATATTTTAATGAGTGCAGCTTTTAATGTTACAGATAGTCCTGTCCTCTGCTTTCCCATTTTTGCATATGGTGTGTGGAAAAAGGAGTGGGTGTGCGATTATTTCCCAGTGTGAACCTGGCTCTGGGAGCTGCTGTGCATTCCCTTCTGCGTCAAGTTGCCATCAACAAAAATAACATCTTCTGGACCTGATTGTTTCTGTCCTGCCTGTGGCTTTCTACACCCACACTAATCTCACCTCCCGGATCGCCAGTCAGGAAGGGAGAGACAAGAAGATGTTTATTGTCTCTGGATGTTGGCTGTGTGGGAGGGGAAACACGCCTGGACTCAGGGCTTTGTTTTCCTCCAAGCTTCGTGCTTCAGAAAGCTACACGTTGTGGTAGTGAACCGTAGCCAGCATGGCACTTGGAGCTTTATTTGTGCTTGTACAGCTGAAAAAAACAACAACAACAACACCAAAAATCCTCCTCTAATTTTGGAGTTAAATACTTTGCCAAAGCAAGATTTTGGTTCTGTTGATTGGAAACATACTTGACGTTGTAGATAATTTCAGTGTGTGGACACACTGCTGGCAGCTTTAGTGAGTTAATTCAGATCATGGAATCACAGAATAACCTGAGCTGGAAGGGACCTGCAAGGACCATCCAGTCCAACTCCTGGCCCGGCACAGGACACCCCAACAACCCCACCCAGTGCCTGAGAGCACTGCCCAGTTACTGATGTCTGCATACCTTATAGGAAAAAGAAAAAAAATCCACTGTACCCCACCTGCTTCCCATGCATCCTGTGCCCTAAGCTGCACATGGGCTTTAGGAAGGAGAAAAGCTTTTGTTTAGCCAAATGTAGAAAATCTGTCCCGCCTCAGCACTGGAGGGCTGAGTGTGCTCTGGTGTGTGATGCCAGGGGAGGTCACAGTCTCCTGCAGGCAGGTTTCTGCTTCTCCTTTGGCCTTGTGCAGGGGTGGGTGGGAGAAGGGGTCAGGGAGACACGAGGCTAGAAGACCTCCCTCAGTCTCCCAGTGCTCCCTCTGGCAGGCAGGATTCCTTGGGCAGAGGCACGTCCAGTAAGGAGCTCAGCAGTTTGTTCCTCCAAGTGCATGAGCAGGATCATCGCAGTGAGAGCCACAGGCAGGAGCTGCCCAGGGCAGGTGTGGTGTGGATCAGGGAATGGTTGCTGATGGGAGAGCTGCTAACCAGGAGCTGAGAAAAGCTGCAGGCTGGCTGCCACCTTTGGCTTTACACTCAAATGCTCCCTAATGTCTGTTCTGCTGTTCCTCTGCCAAAAAGCAAGAAAAGAGAAGTTATGCTGCGATGGCAAAGCAGGGATATTCCTGATCTTTGGTCAAACATACTTGCAAATCTTCCTTTTAAATGAACGTGTCTGTGCAAAGGTGACTTGTCAACTACAGCGTTAAGAAGAATCTGTTCTTTTAAACCATTGTACGTAAACCAGTGCTATTTTCAGCTGTTGTTGTTATTATTATTGTTGTTGTTGTTATTATTATTATTGATGGCACAATTAATGCAAATGCTAGAAGGGAGAAGTGGAATTTTATTTTTTACCTATACATATGTAAATACCTTCAGGGCATTTATAACACAAGATGTTTATAGAAATAAGCTTATTTTTGTGTGTACTCGGATAAAAAGCGCTAATGAGGCATTATTAATTTTCCTGAATATCCATCTAGAATCTCAGTATAGCAAAGCACTCTTGTGAGTGAAAACCCTGCTGTCTGAGGCACTGTGTGCTGTCCCAATTTCCTGCCCAGGAGTGTGTGCTGCAAGCACAGCGTTCCTGCCACATCCCAAGTGCCGATCCATGAATCCCCTGCAGCGGAGCAGGGTGTGTGTGCCCTGCCCAGCCCTGGGGTGGTGCTGGGTGGCAGAGCAGGGTGTGTCTGCCCTGCCCAGCCCTGGGGTGGTGCTGGGTGGCAGAGCAGGGTGTGTGTGCCCTGCCCAGCCCTGGGGTGGTGCTGGGTGGCAGAGCAGGGTGTGTGTGCCCTGCCCAGCCCTGGGGTGGTGCTGGGTGGCAGAGCAGGGTGTGTGTGCCCTGCCCAGCCCTGGGGTGGTGCTGGGTGGCAGAGCAGGGTGTGTGTGCCCTGCCCAGCCCTGGGGTGGTGCTGGGTGGCAGAGCAGGGTGTGTGTGCCCTGCCCAGCCCTGGGGTGGTGCTGGGTGGCAGAGCAGGGTGTGTGTGCCCTGCCCAGCCCTGGGGTGGTGCTGGGTGGCAGAGCAGGGTGTGTGTGCCCTGCCCAGCCCTGGGGTGGTGCTGGGTGGCAGAGCAGGGTGTGTGTGCCCTGCCCAGCCCTGGGGTGGTGCTGGGTGGCAGAGCAGGGTGTGTGTGCCCTGCCCAGCCCTGGGGTGGTGCTGGGTGGCAGAGCAGGGTGTGTGTGCCCTGCCCAGCCCTGGGGTGGTGCTGGGTGGCAGAGCAGGGTGTGTGTGCCCTGCCCAGCCCTGGGGTGGTGCTGGGTGGCAGAGCAGGGTGTGTGTGCCCTGCCCAGCCCTGGGGTGGTGCTGGGTGGCAGAGCAGGGTGTGTGTGCCCTGCCCAGCCCTGGGGTGGTGCTGGGTGGCAGAGCAGGGTGTGTGTGCCCTGCCCAGCCCTGGGGTGATGCTGGGTGGCAGAGCAGGACTCTGATGCTGTTCTGGCTGTCTCAGGGGGCCGGACACTGCGTCTCAGCGCCGCGGGTGTGGCGGATGAGGGACATTACACGTGTGTGGTGACCAACGCCGCAGGGGAGGCCAGGAAGGACTTCTACCTCTCTGTCCTGGGTGAGTACCTGCTTGGGTTTGGGGCAGCACAAGAGAGGGGTTTGTACAGTAAGGGGGAGGGCATTCTGTATACTTTGCTGGTATTTGAAATAATATTATGTGAAAACACACATCCTTAAGGAAAAAAAAACAAGTGAATTTGATACCACAGAGAGAAAATCAGGTTGTAAAGAGAAGCTGCTTCTACATAGAATCATAGAAACGTGGAAGGGTTTAGGCACATTTCATTCTAACCCTCCCCTCCACCCCGCCCCATGGGCACCACTATCCCAGGTTGCTCCAAGCCCTGTCCAGCCTGGCCTTGGGTACTTTCAGGGATGGCAACCTGTGCCACAGCCTCCTCACCCTCACAGGGAAAAATTCCTTCCCAATATCCCATCTATCCCTGCCATCTGGCAGTAGGAAGCTATTCCCCCTTGTCCTGTCCCTCCAGGTCTTTGTCCAAAGTCCCTCTCCAGCTCTCCTGGAGCCTGTTGAGGTCCTAGAAGAGGCTCCAAAGTCTCCCCAGAGCCTCCTCTTCTCCAGGATCAGCAATCCCAACTCCTATACAGTGGAAACCTTCAGTCAGCAGAGCCTTCAGTATGACAAAGGATATAAACCAATGTGGTAGGGGGTGATCCTGCTGATGTACTTAGACCGGGAGTTGTCCAGCAGGCTCTTTAGATGCTATTTGGAACAATGAATTATTATTTTATCACATTCCTTAGTTTTGCAAATCAGTGAAAACACCACTTTTTGGTTTAGTAACTGTTATTTTTATCAATAACAGGCCTGGCACAGTGAGGGTTTTCTCTCAGCATTTCTGTGTAGAATTTTGTTCTCAGTGTCCTTTCTCTGAGGTGCTGAGCACCCTTATCTTCCCTTGCCTTCAGCTGACTTGGGCATATTCAGCCTGTAAATGATAACTCCCATTCAAGTCAGTTCATGTTTATTTGATGAGCTCATGGAAGTGTAAGTGTGGTAGAATGGAAGAGATGGATAAACACTGGAAAGCATTCATTGTCTGAGTGTTTTCTTTGGAGGCTTTTAGTAGCAGGGTGTTCTTGAGGGTTCCGGGAATCTCTATTGCATAGGCTTTGTTTTTCTTGAGAAAATGCTCAGTGAAGCTGATTTCAAGTGGAAAATTCCATTGTTCAGTCTTCTCTTCCCCCCCGCCCCCTGTAATTTCTTTGTCTTTCTAGAGGAAGGTTACTGGAATGGGGCCTGACAGTGGCACAGAATCCTCACCAGTCGCTGTCAGTGGGAACTGTACACAGAAATGCCAGGGGTTTTCTGGGTTATTGTAGGAGGCACAGCAGTTTGCAGACAGAGCTTGGTGTAATAAGCACATTATTTATATATTTGAAAAGGGTTTGGTGTGGCTTTGCCATACTTTTGAAGTTAAGATGTGTTGACAACTTACTGTATTATTTTGGCGTCAAAGCGACGAGTTGCTGTCTTTGTTTATGAATAGTAGTAACTTCTGGCCTGACTTAAGTCCTGAACTTTGATTTTACTTCCCCCCACCTGTTTCCTTCACTCTAATTTGAGCCCTTCATTAGTTACCAGAAATCTGGTGTAACATTCTTGTCTCTCTTGACAATGAATTCTGCATATTTCCATGATTCTTACTTTTATGAAACGTTTGCTTCCAGCAGTGAGCTAGATCACAAATAAGCTGTTAAAATATATTTTGATTTCTTTCTTCTTAGGTCTTCTAAGTTTGCATTTTGCAGGATTATTAAAGCATAAATCTGGCTCCTTACTCTGACATTTTTGTTACAAAATTTCCTATGTCTCCTGGAGATGGAGCTGCTTTCTAATAACTACAGGTGTTCTTTTCAGCCTGTTACACGCCATGCCTACTTCAACTTGTAGTGCCAGTTTCTTTTGGCCTGATCTACAAATGCCCCTACCTTGAAAGCAATAATTGATCACAGCTTTTAACCACCACAGCTACTCCCCAGCATGCTTATAGTTGCCCTCCTCATCCAAAAGCACAAGTTAACCAGAATAATTTGGAAGCATGTCAGCCATATCAGCCATACAGTAGGAGTTTTCTTGCCTTGGGTTGGCTGTTTGGAGGGGGTGGGATAGGTATTTTAGGGGTTTTATCTTCTACTTCCCTAGAGAAATGTAATTTGTACCACAGCAAGGTGCCTTTAGACCTGTATAGTCATATGAACATATATGTTCATTCCCATATGAAATTAGCTGTATTTACAGAGAACACTGATAAGCCATGGCACAGCATTCACTTGTTGGGAATCTCTTGTATTGCTCTTGGTTTTTTTATGGCAGTCACTTTGTAACCAAACACAAACAGTGGCAAGTTTGTTCTCATAGTCCTGTGTTCCCAGGCTGGTCCCTCCTAGCAGCATCATCAAGCAGCCTGTTGTATTTTGGTGTTGCAAGGAATCCATGCTGATGTTGTATCCTTGCCTTTTGCAGTGCCTCCAGGGATTGTGGGGGAAAATGTGCTGGAAGATGTGAAAGTGAAAGAGAAGCACGGAGTTACCCTGACATGTGAGGTGACAGGTAAAAGAACAGTTTATGATTTACCTTTGCTCATCAAAGCCATGGTCAGATCTCTACTGGTGCTGCACAGCCTGTTTTTAATGGGATTTCAGTTTAAATCTTGGATTAGAGCAGGACTAAGCACTCCTTGTAAAGGTTGGATGAAATGAACCAACAGGAATGTTACTGTGATATTTCTTCTCCAAAGGCCTGTGGAATTTCAGAGGAGGTGTATATCATTTCAGGAGGTTCAGAGACTTCAGAATGTGTTTTCCAAAACTTGCCTCATTAAATGTACATGAAAAGCACACCTGAAACTGTATTTTCCTGTTTCTCAGAAATCTGGGTATATCCTAGAGGTTGTGCACCAGCTCATGTTTGCATTTTCCTGACTCCATCAAGGGAACCCCATGCCACAAGTCACGTGGCTGAAGGATGGGCAGCCTCTGGCCGAGGCTGGAGATCCCAGGATCTTGTCCAGCGGGCGATCCCTGCAGATCTCCGAGGCGCAGCTCCTGGACACGGGCCGCTACACGTGTCTGGCATCCAACGCTGCTGGGGACAGGAGCAAAACCTACAGCCTCAACGTGCTTGGTGAGCAGCTGGGCTGCCTCTGCCAGAGGAACAGGCAGCTCGGGAAAAAGGAGTCCCGTTGGAATTCTGTAGGGCTTTTTTGACAGCAGTGCACAGGTTGTCTGTCTGTGATTAGAATTTTACATCTTAGTAATTGATAAGTGATAGTGGTTTAATAGAAACACCAGTGCTGTGCTTTGGACAACAGAGCTGGAACATAGGGAACCTGCACAGGATATCGTCCCTATGGAATGGGCAGGACAGCACTTTGGCTTACTGTGATTCAAGGAAAGGAGCATCTGAAGAGCATTTCAGATTGTGATCTCTTCAGAAAAGCTGAAACCATCTGCACTCCTCATTTTGTTTTGGTTTTTTTTTCCATGAGGGTTATTGCACAATAAAGTGCAAACAATGGTGGGTTTGTTTTCCACAGCCTTATTCCTAGGCTCATCCCTCCTTCCAGGATCATCAAGCAGCAGCTCTGCTCAAGGAGTGGTGGCTGGCTTCCTGGGGACCCGTGCTTGACAAAGGCACGGGTGGGAGTGAATTCCACTGATTTGGAATCACTGATGACTTCAGGACAAAACATAAAACCAGCTGAGTGTTGTCTGGGTCTGGGTTTTGGTGCTTCTTGTAGGACTGCCTCCCAGCTAGCTGAGGCTGCAGCCAGGTTCCTAGGCTGAACAGGGACCAGAAAATATGCTTTTCAGAGAGGAGCTTTCCTCTCTGTGGTTACTGATTTTGTTGTTCCCAGTGGCTCCAAGCATTGTGGGAGCAGACAGCCAAGGGAATGCAGAGGACATCACCGTTATCCTCAACAGCCCCACCTCATTGGTCTGTGAAGCTTATTCCTACCCCCCAGCCACCATCACCTGGCTGAAAGATGGGAATCCCTTAGAGTCCAGCAGAAACATCCGCATTCTGCCAGGTAAACTCTGTTCTTATTGAGAAGTAACACCTAATTCTTTTATTGCGTGTGTTTCTGTTACAGACTTCTTTAAAAAATCAAAGCATATATTTCTATGAAGTGCAATGCACTGGCACAGGTTGCCCAGAGAAGCTGTGGCTGCTCCATTCCTGAAGTGTCTAAGGCCAAGCTGGATGAGGCCTGGAGCAACCTGGGCTAGTGGAAGGTGCCCCTGCCCATGAATGGGCTTTAAGTTCCTTCCAGCCCAAACCATTCTGGGATTCTTTGTACTTCTCTAGCACTTCCCATTCCAATATTTTTAAGAACTTCACATTTACTGATTGTTTATTTGTGTTTTGTTATGTATTATTTATTTTGTTGTACCATCAAGCAAAATGATGGGAGAATTCATATGAGTTGATGATGAATATAAATGATTTGCAATTAAGTGTGGAAATTATATGGAGAGAGATATAAATTAATGAAGAGAATGAGGTGGGATTTTTCTAGTCATTAGTAGTTTGCCATTTTTAGTTAGTAGAATAACTTTTTCCTAGTGCCTGTGGAGGTGGAAAATGGGAGCAACCTTCAGAGGGAGCACTTGGAGTACTGGAGATAGACGAGTACCTTACCTTGTTAACTGCAAGTGTTCAGAGAAAGAATGAATCTTGGCTAAATATCTTCAAGAAATTCCCTGCACAAATTTCTCAACAAAATTTCTTAACAGATTTCTCAAGAATCCATAAGCAGCAGGAGTTGTGATCCAGGGCACTGCCATGAATCATGCACTCGTTTGTTACACATTTGTTACATGTTACTTATTTGCTGGTAGTAAGCAGTCAGGTTTTCTGCTCTACAGAGAGCAGATTTTGGACCAAAGGGTTGGAAATACGCTGCAGGAAGTGTTTAGATAACTGGGGAGCAAGCATATGGTGTGAGTGCTCTTAAAGGTTGGTGTCTTTGGCAGGTGGGCGGACCCTGCAGATCCTGAGTGCCCAGCAGGACAGCGCTGGAAGATACACCTGCATAGCCGCAAATGAGGCTGGCGAGACACTGAGGCACTATGAAGTGAAAGTCTACAGTATGGCAATGCTTTCAGTTTTTGAAATTTCTTTTCATTTTGCATTCTTCCATTTTCCCCATTGCAGTGTTGTCTGTCCTGGTGAATGCAAGATTTCCTATTAATGGCTTTGCTGAGCAAACATCTGCATTAGCTCCTGGCATTGCTAGAGGAAAGACACCAGAAAAGTTGATTGTTCCATCCTTTGCAATGCTACAGTTATGCTAAAAGCCTTTATGTCACTCAGGGGAGAACATTTAAGAAACACTGAATTTCAGTTTCCTCTGAAGTGCTTCTTTTGGTGCTGATTTTCAAGTCAGATGAGTGCAGCACAATGGGAGATGTGAGCAGGGAATCTCCTGAGCACAGAAACCATTTCAGAAAAACAGGAGAGGACCTCTAACATCTAGTGGGACACTTTATTGAGGAAGGTAAAACAGGAGGATACTATTTTTATATCCTTCCATAAGATTCCATATGCACAGAAGTTTTCCCATTCACGTCTTTCTGCCAGCACATTATCCTTTGAGCATCTCTACCTAAATATTCAATTTTAATGCTCAAACTCTTCATTATGGGCTCAATCAAGCATGATTTTTACCTTTTTTTAAATTTCCCAGTCTGATTTGGAATTGGTTTGCTCCCTTACAGTAACCTGACTGTTATTTAATTACAGTAAGTCCTTAATAAGACCCCACTAGATTTGGAATAATAAGAAGGTGATGAACGAGTTCATTACTAATGCATGGCTATGTGGGAACATAATGCCCTCCACCCCCAAATGCCATTGCAACTGTCAGTTATTAGGATACTGTAAGTATTAGGGGAAAATTTTAAAATTCGCAGTGGGAAAAAAGAGTAGAAAATGCTGTGAAAGCATTTTACATAATTTCAAAAATAGTATGAGACCAAGCTGGGGGGTAGCTGAAGAATTTTGAAACATTCTGTTTTCCTTCTTATTCAGAAAGAAACAGGATTTTGCAACTCTGGGATTTCAGTGGAAATGTTGGGTTTTGACCAGCTACCCTGAGTGTGGACGTGTGATCAAACATATGTTTCTGGGAATATTAGTTTCCATTAAAATGCTCTTTAATGACTACAATACCCTGAACTTTATAGAATTGAAGCCAGGCACGTAATAATAAAGTGCTGTAGTTAGGTAGGGCTGTAGTCAGGTTTGCATGTTTAAAAACCTGCATGTTTAAAAGCGTTGAACACAGTTGTGTACATTTTTGTACATAATAACTGTACTAAAAATGGCTGAAAAAAAATACAAAATTAATAATTTGGCTGTGAGAAAGAGGCAGTTTATTGGAGGAATGCAGTTGCTTTCCAGGAGGTTATCATCCAGGATCTCCCTTTTTGCGGTTAATGTTGAAATGCTGCAGCAGCCAGTAAGCCATGACAGTCTCTCCCCTCTCTGCCTTTGTCTGTGTGCAGTTCCACCCACCATTGCCAAAGGGGACATCTCAGGGACAGGGCTGTCCCCCAAGGAGGTGAAGATCAAAGTGAACCACAGCCTGACCCTGGAGTGTGAAGCTCACGCCATTCCTGCTGCTGCCATCAGCTGGTACAAGGATGGACAGGCCAGTCACCAACTGTGTTCCTGCCTCTGAGGAGATGTGGGCAGGGACAGCTGTGTGTTCCCTGTCTCTGGAAATAGCATCCATGCAGGGCAGCAGGAGTCACCCTCAGGCCCTGCTGCTGGCAGAATCACTGCCCAGCAGTTTGGGATGTTTGCTGACACCCCAAACCTCTGCAAATCGATATCCTGGCTTTTGGTGGGTGCCTGGCAGTGCCCAAGACACCGGGGCTGGAGTTTCCAGGCCTGGCACTGGCCTGTGCTGGGAGAGGGAGTGCCCTTCTTGGCAGGAGCATCCCATGGTGTGACCACAGGGCCCGTGGCTGTTGTGTAAAGCCCCCAAAGGCCCTGTTACAGATGGTTCTCTCAAGTGCTGCCCTTGCAGAAGTTGCAGAGCCTCCCCCTTGGTCCTGGCAGAGCTCACAAAGCCACAAGAGCATCTGGCTGCGCCGGTCAGGAGGGTGAGGCGCAAGGCCTGCCACACACAGCGCTCCATGAATCCATCTGGAGAGCTTGGGAAAGGCAGGGCCGCAGGGACACACTGAAATACAGCACAGGGGATGAATAAAAAAGGAACTGTGCTGCCCTTCTGTAAGAAAGGAGAATATAAGCTCTTGCTTGAGCTTGGTGGGGCACTCATCATGGAACAGCTCTTCCTGGATTTAACGAGCATGTGGGAATAACCTGGATGAGCACCCTCTTCTGGCTGTTTCAAGTGTGCCCTGCTGTTCTGGGATCCCTGGGAGTCCTGGCTGTATTGCTAAAGAAAAACTCCATTTGGGGACTTAAGAGGCCCCTGAAGGCAGTGGCTGTGTACACCTGACTGCCACTGGCACAGCAGCTGCTGCTCCTTAGGCTGCCCTGGGTGAAAGGCTCTGACTCCTGTGCATGGATGAATGAATTGTCCCCTGCAGGCCAGGAGTTCAGTGCTGACTCCCTAATCATGGAAGCATGGGTTCATGGGATGGCTTGGGTTGGAAGGGACCTCAAAGCCCATCCAGTTCCAGCCCTGCCATGGGCTGACCCACTAGACCAGGCTGCTGATGTAGATGAGCACATCTGATGTGTTCTGGACACACAGGCTGTGTCATTGCAGCCTCTGCTATCACGTGTGAGCCACATGTGGGCACAGGATTATCTAATCCTGTGTCTCTCTGTGCTGCTGCTTTGTCCATTCTATGTTCAAACCATGTCCTTGCTGGGCAGCAGATCTGTAGGATGGGTTAGATCCATTTGTTCACCTTACAGGAAGCTGGGAGTTTTCCAGGTATTGGAAACCTGGCCATTGAGTTAAGGGACTGGATCAGCCTGATTGGATCCAATGTCACAAGAGCCCTGGCCTGATGGGGATGATATTGCTCCTCTCAGCAGCATCCTGGGGTAGGAGTGATGGAAAATCACATCCTTGAGGAGACCAGCCACCACGATTAGAAGGATGAAGATGCAGAGTTTCTGACAAACGTGAAAAGAAAATTGTCTCCAAGAGCTTGGAGCTTGATTGGGTTTACTCATACCACTACCATAAATCTGACTAATTCTAGTGTGTTCTTTGCTGAGTACTAATTTTCATTTGAATTGACATTGCAGCCACTGCAGGCAGATGAGCATGTCCTGATCCAGGGCAGTGGCCACACCCTGCACATCAAGGAGGCCCAGGTGTCAGACACGGGGCGCTACACTTGTCTGGCCTCCAACATTGCTGGGGAGGATGAGCTGGAATTTGATGTAAATATACAAGGTAAAAGGGTAATAAAACTATCCTGGTAGCCTGCTGTTCTAGTATTCTGGGATGTTGGAATTAATAATTTTAGGTCCTTTACCCTTGTGTGGTCAAACCCAATGCTTTTGTGTTTTGTGTGGCTTTAATTTGAGGGATATTTTGGTCATTACTGACATGTAGTATTTGATTATTCTTTTCTATGTTGTGTTTCTGAAATCAGTGCAATGACATAGCAACTCTGATCTTCCTCTAAATGCCATGAAAAATTTTAATTTGTTTTGAACTAAGACATACTTTACTTTTCTGTTTCAAGTAGTATTTAGAGGCCCCAGACATAAGCATTCTATTGGCTTACTGTGTGCAAATACAAGGAAGCAATCATGAGTAATTTCTGAAAATTTAGACAAAATGAGAGCTTGAGTGAAACCAGATACCTCATTGTTTAAGAATTTTTGTTGATGAATACTCTCTGTGTTTGTTATCAGGTCATCTTACATTGTTATTTATTACTCTTCAAAAAATACTCAGTAAATTGCTCAATTCAGTTCATTCTAGAAGAACTAGAATTTTCCTGGGTAACTTAATGTTGGGGAGGGGTTTATTTAAGACACTTGATTTTTATTGCTGCTATTGAACATTACAATACCTTCTTATTTCTTGACTTCAAAACCAGCTATTTCTTCTGCAAAATGCTAACCTTATTCCTCTTCTTTGTTACAGTTCCTCCTAGCTTCCAAAAGCCTTCGAGGGAATGGGAAGCTGGGAACATGGTGGATGCAGAAAGAGATGGAGAAAGTAAAGATGTGATTGTCAACAACCCCCTCTCACTGTACTGTGAGACCAACGCTGTTCCTCCCCCTGTGCTCACGTGGTTTAAGGATGGGCATCCCCTGAGCTCCAGTGACAGAGTGCTCATCCTGCCAGGTGGGTGTTCAGCTGGCCCTCTCTGGCCCTGCACCGAGGTGATCAGAGGGATGGAGCCCCTCTCCTGTGAGGAAAGGCTGGGAGAGTTGGGATTGTTCAGTCTGGAGAAAAGAAGGTTCAGGTTCCCCTCATTGTGGCCTCCAGGGGCTGAAGGGGCTGACAGGAAAGATGGAGAGAGACTATTTACAAGGGATGGAGGGACAGGACAAGGGGATATGGACTCAAATTGCAAGGAGTGGGTTTAGATTGGATATTGGGGAACAATTGTTGGCTATGAGGGTGGAGAGGCCCTGGCACAGGGTGCCCAGAGAAGCTGTGGGTGCCCCTGGATCCCTGGAAGTGTCCAAGGCCAGGCTGGACGTGGGTTGGAGCAGCCTGGGGTAGTGGAAGGTTGGGGGCAGGGGGTTGCATTGGATGATCTCTAAGGTCCCTCCCAACCCAAACCATTCTATGATTCTATGATTAAGAAATGGCCTTAGTGCTGGTATTTGGGTAGTAATGACACATCTCTCCCCTTTGGAACGCTTCTTAAATGTTCTTCTCAGACTTCATTAGCTGGAAATGTTTCTCTCCAGTCCTTGGCCTTATGTTGTTGACTTTAATTTAAGAAGTAGTCCCTAAAATGGTGTAAATGTCACCATTGAACTCTCACAGTGAATCATGGAATGGCAGAACAGTTTGTTTTGAAGGAATCTTAAGGCCCATCTCATTCCACTCTCTGCCATGGGCAGGGACACCTTCCACTGTCCCAGGTTGCTCCAAGCCCCATCCAACCTGGCCTTGGACACTTCGATGTGTTGCAAAATGAAATACAGCAATGATACCTTCTCTCTGATGTGTTCCTGATTTATTTCCTTATTAAATTTGCTTTGACAAAAAGATAATTGGAGTAGAAAAGCCTCTTAACCAAGGGGTGAGGCATGGAAAGCATGTTTGCAGCAGAAAAATGGCCATGATCCCCTACTTAAGCTCGTGGGGAAAGGAAAGAGCCGCCTACAGTCATGAGTGTTGCTGTGCAGAGAGATGGTTTGGGATGGAGTGTTTAAAGAAGGGCAGTGGTAAAAGGGGAGCACCTGCTTGTCCATCTTGTTCATCTCTTGAGAGAGCAATGACAAATACTCCCAAAGTGTATTCCTAAGGTTTCCCCTCCTTCTGAAGGTATTTATATGGCTATGCTTTTATGAAGAACAGAGTGAAAAGTACCTCTAAGCCTCAGAAGTGAATCTTTTCAGTTTGGAACTGAATATTCTGTGCTTGTATTTCCTTTTGCCTATTAGTTCTGTGCCATCTTACTGAGAAATGTTTCTATTTTTGATGGAAGAGTAATGCCTCGCTGCATATTGCTGCAGCATGTTCTTCCTTTATGTGGAATTAATTGCTCTTTTCTAACATTTAAGTATGAGCATGGCTGCAGTCCAGCTATCCGCCTGTAGAAAACGTAGCCAGGAAATAAAAACCTTTAGCTACTTATAATTCAGACCAAATGCTGACCATTCATAAATTTGCTTGCTCGGGTCTCTGGTGGGATGTGGTGTGGAGATGATGGAGAGTGCTTGATGCTGCCTTGGACTTTGGTTTGCAGGAGGCCGGGTGCTGCAGATCGCGCGGGCCCGGGCGGAGGACGCCGGCAGATACGCCTGTGTGGCGGTCAACGAGGCAGGGCAGGACTCCATCCACTACGACGTCCGAGTGCTCTGTGAGCTTCCTTTCTCCTCTGAGTGCCAAAAAAGGCTTCTGTGCAAAATTACCAACCATTGTAGTCCAGGAGTCCCTGTGTTTTTAATGTTTATTTGTAAGCCATGACGTTAATGTGTTTAGGGTGCTAAAGTTGTACAGCTGTACAGAGTTGTGTGAACAGTGTTGATTTTCTTAGTTCCATGTGTGTAGGCTATTACTATAGGAACTCAGTTGTGTTACAGCTCTCACCATTCACCAGAAAGAAAAGCAAAGGTAAAAATCCAGGTTTAATCGTGGTATCTCTTGTTCTCTCTTCAGCTTCCCACTGAGAATTGTGACCAAGACTTTTCTCTCATTCTTTATTTTGGCCATCATTTTCTGCAATACCTGCGGAACTCCCAAAGCCTGAAGGGAACCAAGGATTTAGATTAATGAATGCCTGCACAACCATTTGGATGACCTTTTGTGTCTGTTGATGTACTCAACATTTTAGCCTTAGGAAACACTTCTTTGCCTCTATGGTGGTGTTATACTACTGAAAATACTGATTTATTGTTACAAAGGGGTCCTGCCTTGGAAATGATCTTTTATTTTGGTGGCAAAGAACACAGTAGAATAATTTGAAGATGGGTTTTCACCTCTGCTCCTCTCTGTGTGCTGTGAATAAGTGTAGCTCTGCTGCAGTCCTTGGAGTTAGGCTGAGTTGTTCCAGCTGAACTAGTCATGGGACAGCTTTATCTTTCACTGGATGCACTGGAGGTTTCACTCCTTCCTCCTCCTGCAAACCCAGTCTAATCCCACAACCATCTGAGAGGTGCTGAGTGAGTGTTCTCCTCACCTTTGCTCCCTGCAGCTCCCCCATCCATCGGTGGGGCCGACGGGGACCTGCCTGAGGAGGTGACCGTGCTGGTGAGCGAGGAGGCAGCCATGGACTGCATTCCCAGTGGGAGCCCTTCCCCAAGGATCACCTGGCAGAAGGATGGCCAGCTCCTGGCAGAGGATGACAAACACACATTTCTGTCCAATGGAAGGAGGCTACAGGTAGTGTAACCTTTTTCATAGTGGAAAAGCTGGGTTTTGGCAACAAAAAACTGTCTGGTTTTGCTGAATAGGAAGTATTTTCTTTCTCCTACAAGGTGCTGCAAACATAAGGAGTTTCTCTCCTTTGTTCCTGTCCCTCACCTGCTGCTTCTCACTCCCATATAATTCCTCAGATCCAACCATTTCTGGGATCATGCTATGAACCACATCAGTTGAAATCACTTGCTTTTAAATATTACTGACTTTTTTTGAGAAAGTAGTGAAAATAGTGTGTTCTGAAGAACTTCCCTTCCCATTGATGAATGTAATTGAATAAAACTATGAGAGCAGAGAACTGGGCTCAATCCTCTCCACTTGCTTCTTTGGCAGTGAGTTGTCTATATATTAGCTCCAAAGCCATATTTTGTCTTTTTTTTCCTTAGATTTTGAATTCCCAGATAACAGATACTGGAAGGTATGTCTGCCTTGCAGAAAACATAGCTGGAAGTGCCAAGAAATATTTTAACCTCAATGTTCACGGTAAGTACCGTCATCCATAACTTCTGTCTTCTGTCAAATGCTGGTTCAGCTTGGATGTGTTATTTTTAGCAGAGTGCTCAGACCCCCTCAGCTTCATTCATGGGAGTCCTACTGGGTGTGATGGAGATTCTGACAGGCCAGAACTCAGATATCAGTTTAAAGTACCTTGACAACATGTGGCTCTTGATACCACGTGGCTTTAGCTCCTCATATGTGTTCCAGAAAGGTGGGAATCGTTATTGAGGGAGCCTTGTGTGGTGGCTGTGTTCACCCAGTTGGGGTTGCTGAGCCCTGGAATCATGAATTGTAAGTAGGTTGGATTATAGCCTGTTTTGATACATTTCAGAAAATGCATTTTTCCAAAGAGATTAATGATAGAAAGCATTAAACAGAGATACACAGCTTGTAAAAGTTTGGTTTTTAGAAATGTGCCCTTTAAGGTTCCTTTCTGTCCTCTATTTTTGGTTTTCTCGTGGAGTTACAATAGGGTTAAAATAAATGTTGGCTTTAAGCATCAGAAGTCTAAGACAAATACAATCAAGACATTTTTCATAAAACAGTCTCCACTACCTTCCCTTCCCTCTCCTGATAACTTCAGAAAATCAAGACATCTCTAATAACATTTCAGAGTAAACCCAAACTTCCCCATCTATTTCTGCCCACTTTCAGCTTTGCATCCTGAAAAGAAGCATCATTCCCACCAATTCTTCTGCACCATTCCATGTTTCAATCTGACAAGGAATACTGGCAGCTACATTTTTTTCTGCTTTATCTGATAGAAAACAAGGGCTGTCCTTTCTCCCACCTAAAGACAGTACCAGCATCCCAGGAATGTGAGGAGTCAGCTTATTGCACACAGAATAACTGCAATTTTTCCTGTGTCAGACATGCAGCAAATTTACCTACTACATGGCACAGATTTATAGCACTTTTTGCTACTCAGGGATGCATTTAGCCAAAAATAGTGTTGTCATGGGAAGAATTTGCCCTGGAGTTGTTCTCTGAGAAGTTATTTTCTGGACAGACAGTGGAGTCTGTCCAGATTTCCTGATGTGTGAGTTTTGCTTTTAAATCAAAATATTTCACTTTTCCTGACATTTGTGTTTAAATTTAAACTTCTGTCTTAAAAATATTTTGTTTTAGTGCCTATGGCTAAATACTATTCTTTTAAAAGAAGTATTTGCATGAAGTTTCAATTCTAACTCAACAGTATTACCAGCTTAGGTCTATTTTTCTTATGCAGTTTAATTTGAAAAATTACAGTGTAGCTGTTCGGGGAAAGACCACACAAGGTGAAGCACTAAGGAAAATGCATTATCAGTAAGCAGCAGGATCTGTGTTTTGTCAATGTCAAAAAAAAGGCTATTTCTCAGCATTTTTATGTGTTTCTAATAGAACTGCTCTCATAAATTTAAATAAAATACTAAAGATGATGCTCTTTATTATATTGAAAAATTCACTCCTGGTTTCCAAGGTGAGTAATAAAACTAATATAACGCATTTTAAAACATAGGAAATAAGCACCCAGATTTAAAATAATAGGGAAATAATAGGTGATTTTTATGCTGAGTGCTATATTTGAGCCCATGACTGTGCCTTTATGCACATACAGATACATTTGCTTATGCAGATTACCTGTGGTACGTTTGTGGGTGTTTTTTGCTGCAGAAATTGAAATCAACCACTGACACAATTTAAGCAAATTTCATTAAAGACAGATGAGATTTGGCCCTGTACATTAAATTACCCACTGCCAGTAACCACCTCTGTGGAAAATGAACTGTAAAAGTAAATAAATATAAAAAACTATCAAATGTCATCAGATCAGAATTCTCCACTTGCTCTAGTGAACCGTTTTATCCTCTTTATCAAGGAAATATTCTTCAGTTATTCCAAGCTGAAAAATATGGACTGAATTCCCCATTTACATTGACTGCTCTTGTTTGTGCAGTGCCCAGAGGAGCCATAAACTTGCCTTAATGACTGGTTTGTGTCACTCAAGTGACAGCAAACAGCTGGAGCATTTCAGGGGGAGATGGGCCAAAATATTTCAACGTTTCTGTCTTTGAAGAGGAGGATTCCATGTGTTCTTTGGAATGATTTTTCCACCCAATAAAGCCAAGAATATGCTTTTGCTTTCCTCTTAAGTGTTTTAAATATCCCCACTGCAAAAACATGGCAACTAGAGCTTGGGGGTTACTAAAAGGAAGAGATTTACAGTTCTTTCATTGTAAACCGTTCTTCTAGAAAGGTCACATGTCAAACTATTCTTGATATAAAAATTCTGAGACTTGTAAGCTTAAGGAATGCACCCCTTGGAGCAGTGCTGCATGCCAGGATTTTCCAGTGCTTAGCTCACTGCTAAGCAACAGGTTTGTCTGGTTGACAGAACAACTCTGAACTGTGTCAGGAGGAATAAGTTTGGGATCTCTGTAGGTGGAAAATGGACTGTTCCAGAGAGAGCGGGAGCAGCAAGGAACCAGGAGGAAGTGATAGTCATTCTACATATCCTGACAAAGGGGATTTGCCCTGTCCTGCCTCACACAGCAAATGTCCATGAGCAGTGTTAGAAAACTGGCAGTGCATCGTCAGGATCTTGTGTAGGTTCATTAGCCCTCCCAAGTCTCCAGCACAGAAGGACTGCAAATGAAATAATTGACATTGTTGTGAAGTACAGGAACAGGACTGACCATTAGATCAGTTTCAGTCATATTTACAGATGCATCCAAAAAGCAGTGGATCCATTCATAGCATGTGAAAGATTTTTGCAACCTGGTCCTTTGGCAAAATGCAGCAATTCAGCTTTATTTTAGTAAATCATGATCTTGTGGGAAATCCTTTGCTGATGCAGTGATAGATGCTATTAATGTATTTTTCTCTCCACAGTTCCTCCAAGTGTTGTTGGGACTAACCCTGAGAATCTGACTGTGGTGGTGAATAATTTCATCTCTCTGACTTGTGAGGTCATGGGCTTTCCACCTCCTGATCTCAGCTGGCTCAAGAATGGAAAGCCTATCAGTTCAAATTCCAACACTTTTATTGTGCCTGGTGAGGAATCTCAGCTATTCTGCAGCCTTGGGGCTCAGCTTCTGTCTGGCTTGTTGTGATAGGGCCCATGGCCACTCTTCATGGGGCACAGTGCCTGTGCTCAGCCTATTGCACCTGCAATTCTAAACCAGCCTTTGGGACTGACACAATCACCACAGAGCAAATCTCCAGCCTTCTCTCCTCGCTCCAGGTGCTCGGACGCTGCAGATTCCCCGAGCCAAGCTGTCAGATGGGGGAGAATACACTTGTACTGCCAGGAACCAAGCTGGGGAAAGTCAGAAGAAGAGCTTCCTAACTGTCCTTGGTTTGTGTTTTACTGTTTTCTGAAATAGTATCTATTGCTTGGGAAGTGTGGGGAGGTTCATCTGCTTTATGGGGTTGTTTCAACAAAATGCAGAACTGAGTCTGGGCTCCTTCCGCAGTGCCCCCGAGCATCAAGGCCCAAGGGGGAGCGTCGGTGACGGTGCTGAACGTGCGAGTGGGCACCCCGGTGACCCTGGGCTGCGAGTCCAATGCCATCCCCGCCCCCGTCATCACCTGGTACAAGAACAGCCGCGTCATCCCTGCCTCTGCTGCCGTGGAGGTCCTGGCAGACGGGCAGACCCTGCGGATTAAGGCTGCAGAGGTGGGCCAGGCTGGGGGGAGGCTGCATTTGCCACTGCTCTGCCACTGCCAAAAAATTATTTCAGTCTTTAGTGGTGTATTTTACTTGATGTACATGGGAGATGTGTTTTCTGGAGGCTTTTCATCCTAGGAGAAGCACTTTGAGTTGGCAGAGGCACAGGTTGTTAGTGTCTCTAAACTGTAGCATTAAAATAAGAATCCATAATGATTTCTTTTAAAACTTGTTTTTATTTCAGGTTTCTGACACGGGACAGTATGTGTGCAAAGCCATAAATATTGCAGGACGAGATGATAAAAATTTCCATCTCAATGTTTATGGTAAGCACCCTCTGCATCATCTGTAACAGTTATTATAATAACTTAGACTTAGCAGATTAGGCACTTCAAAACTAGTTTACATAACATTCTTACTGCTTCCATTCAATTCACAGTGCCTCCAAGTATAGAGGGCCCTGAGCAAGAGCTGGTCAGTGAATCCATCGGTAATCCTGTCACCTTTGTGTGTGATGCTACTGGAATTCCTCCACCCACATTAGTGTGGCTTAAGAATGGAAAACCAATAGGTAACGCTGTATCATACTTTTCACTCCTCTTCTTCCCCTCTTTGAGGCACCACTTTGCTGTTTGCTGTCTGGTTTGTGTTTTTTCTTCGTCTCTAGACAGACTCTTATGAGAACTGATTGGAATCTTTGTTTTGAAACTTTGATGGAGCAATTTCTCCCAAAAGAGATGTTTGCTCCCTGTAGCCTGGTTTGGAATGATGACTTGTTGATGTATTTCAGAAAACTTGGATTCTCTTGAAGTTCATATTTTATCCGGTGGAAGCAAGCTTCAGATTGCTCGCTCTCAGCTCCTGAACAGTGGCATCTACATGTGTATTGCCTCCAATCCAGAGGGGAAAGCTCAGAAAACCTATATGCTTTCCATCCAAGGTAAGGAATGGGGAAGGATGCAGGGAGCAGAACTGGTTGAACGTTGGGTGAATGTGACACTGTCTGTGCTGGGGACACTGAGATCACATAACCATGTAGAAAACTGGAGAATTTGGACTGGTACTTTTGTAACCAGAGGGAAGAGTGGTTGGAGAATTCAATACTTCTGGTCCAAAATTTGCATGGAAAAGAATATCATTAAGCCCTGACTGTGGAACCGGAACAGAGTTGTGCAGGTTGTATGTGTCTGCTGCTGGTCACATTCTTCCTCCTGCTGAGCACTGGAGCTGTCTTGGTTGGCTGCAGAGCAGCACACTGAGATGGATTCAGGAGCAGTGGTACCTGTTGTGCCATGGGAGGAGTTAGCAAAGACCTACTGCCAGAATTTCCTTAGGAATACTTCCCCCACCCCCACCTCAAATGACAAACCTTTACTTGTTATGGAATTGTCTCCTGCCTCGCTGTGAATTACCCTTGGTCTGTGACTGTTGTGTTTTCCTCTGTTCCTAATGACTCATCCCCACTAATTGCACTGGTGTACCCCTACCTGCCAGTTTTTCCCCAAGTTTGGGAATGGAATGTCAAGCTGGTTGTTTGATCAAATGTGTCTGAAATTGCTTGAAATGCTCAGAACTTATTAGTGGGACTGACAGTCTTGACTTCATGGATAGCAAGACTGTCATCCTTGTTCCTTGGGAATGCAGGCTGGAAATGGCTTTGATTAGGATGGAATTAATGTGGCAGTTCACAGGGCTATGATGATGTTGGTCACAGAATCCCAGACTGGTTTGGGCTGGAAGGGACCTTAAAGCCCATGCAGTGCCACCCCCTGCCATGGGCAGGGACACCTTCCACTATCCAAGCCCTGTCCAACCTGGCCTTGGACACTTCCAGGGGTCCAGGGGGCAGCCACAGCTGCTGAGAACCTGCCCCAGGTGCTGCACTAGCTGCTGGTTTTCATGAGCTACTGCAGTGTGGCTGTTTCTAGTTCAGGTTACATTTCCTGCTGCTGAATCTCATCCCTCCGTGGTGCATTTCCAGTTCCTCCCAGTATTGCTGGCTCTGAGATGCCGAGCGAGGTCAGTGTCCTCCTGGGAGAGAGTGTCCAGCTGTTCTGCAATGCCACTGGAGTGCCCACCCCGGATGTGCAGTGGCTGAAGGATGGAAAAACAGTTGCCAGCGATGATTTACAAAGGATAAGGCAAGAAAAATAAGCAGACGCTGCATTCTTTTCTATAATTTTAAGGGCCCTAAGGAGGGAATGTGAGGAGAGCCTGAACTGGAGCTTAGCCAGGTTAAGAACATCATCTCCCTCCTTAGCTTCTATAAATCAAGTATAATTTGCTAGTCCTTTGATTTTTTTTAAAATTTCATTTTCTTAACAGAGATAAGTATATGATATTTATGTCTTTCTCAGTTAATAAATTCCATAAAAGTTCATCAGCTTCATGAAAGTTTATTAAGGTCACTTAGTTCCATTGGAGGGGAAAGATCTGAGGCATGGAAACATTTTACTTAATGCTTTTCATTATGGCTCCTTCAAAAGCCTGGCTGGAATTGAATCTTAAAACCAAGTTAAACAGGACATCTCTAGGAAAAACTTCTTAGCCCATCTCTAACAAAAATATTCTGCAAAACACAATGATTCTCTCATCCACCTCCCAGGAGGATAGAGGTAGTTACTGAAATGCCCAGACCAGACTGTTTATTTGCTAGGTCAGAGGAACACTAAACAAACTCACTGTGCTTTGTGATGGTCTTTGTAGAGTGACTCCAGATGGCAGCACTTTAAACATCTCCAGAGCTCTCACCTCAGACACAGGAAAATACACTTGTGTGGCTACTAACCCTGCAGGAGAGGAGGATAGGATTTTCAACCTGAATGTATATGGTGAGTTCTGCCAGATGTGAAACCCAAGTCTGCTCCATAATCCCATCCTTGGGAGTGCTCCCAAGGGAGAGCCCAGAGAGGAATGCCTGTCTGCAGTGGAATCTTGCATGCACATGTTTCCAATTGCTTGTGCTGTAGATATTACACAGGATGCTCTGTCAATGACAAAAGGGTTGAAATTGCTCATAAATATGTTTTGGGATAAACAGGAATTAATTCTTTGGTGGATTTCATAATAGAGGGATTCTGCTTGTGGTGATTTTTTATTTCTTGTGGGGAAGATTATATTGGGGCTGATTTCCTGTGACACTGCTGTTTTATTGTATTATCCTCCCTAATTCCAATCAAGGCACATCAGCTAAGAGCAGAGTGGTATGAAGGGAATTGATAGTTAAAGGTCCCCGGAGTTTAAAAATGAGGGAGTGTTGGAGGAAATTGCATAGTTTGACATCCAGTGGTTAGTGAGTGTAACCCTTTAGCAGCATAGAGAGTGGATATTTTGAGTTGTGGAAAATGTGGTCATTAAGTACAGTGGAGGGGAGCTGGGTAGAGTTCTGCGCAGGCAGGGTTTCACTGCAGGGTAGATGTCTGTCCCACTTACACAGACTCAGAGTCAGTGGGAACACAGGCATGAGCAGAGCAGTAAGAGATGACCTTTGGTATCATAAAAAAACGTCCTGAATTACCACAGCACATCTTTTTGGGACAGAATGGCTCTGCACAACAGCAGGGAGTTTGTGCTCAGTGTGTATTGGTTGCTGTTCAAGCAGTAACCAACTTAAAGGTCTTACTGGTGTCACTGTCACAGTGAGTGGTGGGATCCTAACTGAGCCAGTGCCTGGAGCTGCACCTGGCTGGGCTTGTTTATGTAGTGAACCCCCAAAGCCATGGCTTTCAAACTAACCTGTAACCCCCAAAGCAGCAGTTTGTGTCATCATCCAGAATACTTGCCTGGACATTTTGAACTTTCTCCATTTAAGAATGGAGTCAGCAGATGCATCCAGACATCGATAAACTAACTTTCTTCCTCTGTGATTTCACTGTATTTAAGATTTATTGAAGGCCCTGAGTTTGAGTGGTCCCTTCTGGCCCTGGGTTCAGCCCATCCCTTTCTGCACTGTCCTTGTCTCCCCAGGAACTTCAGGCCCTAAGCTCAGTCTTGCTTGCTGCAGGCTGGCAAATCAAAGAGAATTCTGTACAGTGCCTCTGATCAGAAATATATAAATGGATGATTTTTAGTGCTCACTTACTATTGTCTGAGGATTTACTCTACAAAAAAATGGGATCCTCTTACTGAATTGCCAATGGGGCATTAGGGGCAGGATTTCCTGCAGGGTGGAATGGTTTCAAGAGCCTGTTTTAATACATTCCTTTCCATCAACTACAAAATGCAGTTCCTCCAACGATAGCCAATAGTAAAGATGAAGCAGAGGAGCTCACTGCCCTTTTGGACACCTCCCTAAATATTGAATGTGCTGCTGCTGGGACCCCCCCACCACAGCTCCACTGGCTGAAGAATGGCCTTCCTCTGTCTGTCTCCTCCCAGATCAAGCTCCTCTCAGCTGGGCAGATCCTCAGGTTGGTTTTCTTTTCTTTTAACTAGCTGACTTTCTGTTCTTTTTTTTTGCAGTATCAGCATAATTCTGCTGTATTTTTGGAAGCAAGAGTAAAATTTGATCCAAACCATGCCATAATAAAGGTAATGTGTTCCATGTATTCCATTTACAGCTTGCTTTAATTGCTTTTTCCTTAGACTTGCCCGAGTGCAGATATCTGATACTGGAGTGTACACTTGTGTAGCCTCTAACAGGGCTGGAGTGCACAACAAGCATTACAACCTGCGAGTTTTGGGTGAGTGTCTCTGGAAAGTTTTATGTAAAGAATCTTATTTCTTGATTTCTTAAACCTACTCTTTAGTTTTCTTTCTCACCAACACCATATTACAGACAGCCACAAGTATATCTTCAGAGATTATCACTGGTGAAATACTAACTTTTCAGAGTGTTGGGGTTTTTTTAAATGGAAAGTGTTTTAACCCTAGAAAAGTCCTTACTTGAATTGTCACCCATAACCATAAAATCACAGCGTGATTTGGGTTGGAAGGGACCTTAAAGCTCATCTAGTTCCAACTCCCATAATGTGTCACAGGTTTTTTTAGAAAGAATAATATTTAATTTGTAAGCAAAGTTTAGCACAGGTATGTAAGTGGGGAAGTGCAGAAGGGCAGCTGTTCCAGCTGTTTTCTGCCCAGAATACCCCTGTGCTGTGTGTGACTGAGCTCTGTCCTTGCAGTGCCTCTCTCCTGTGTGTGACAGAGCTCTGTCCCCATGTCCCTGTCCTGTGTGTGACTGAGCTGTCCCCATGTCCCTGTCCCGTGTGTGACTGAGCTCTGTCCATGTCTCTCTCCCGTGTGCGACTGAGCTCTGTCCCCATGTCCCTGTCCCGTGTGTGACAGAGCTCTGTCCCCATGTCCCTGTCCTGTGTGTGACTGAGCTCTGTCCCCATGTCCCTGTCCCGTGTGTGACTGAGCTCTGTCCATGTGTCCCTGTCCCGTGTGTGACTGAGCTCTGTCCTTGCAGTGCCTCTCTCCTGTGTGTGACAGAGCTCTGTCCTTGCAGTGCCTCTCTGCTGTGTGTGACAGAGCTCTGTCCCCATGTCCCTGTCCCGTGTGTGACAGAGCTCTGTCCCCGTGTCCCTGTCCTGTGTGTGACTGAGCTGTCCCCATGTCCCTGTCCCGTGTGTGACAGAGCTCTGTCCCCATGTCCCTATGTCCCTGTCCCGTGTGTGACTGAGCTCTGTCCCCGCAGTGCCGCCCAGCCTGGACAATGCGGGGGGCACGGAGGAGGTGCTGGTGCTGCGGGGCGGCGCGGCCGCCCTGGGCTGCGTGAGCGATGGCTCCCCTGTCCCCAGCGTGTCGTGGCTCAAGGACGGCCTGGCCCTGCCCCTCGGGGCCCGCCTGAGCTCCAGCAGGCGCGGGATGGTGCTGCAGGTGCTGCGGGCAGAGCCTGCGGACACGGGCAGATACACCTGCGTGGCCTCCAGCGCCGCTGGCCAGAGCAGCAAGCACTTCGACCTGAAGGTGCTGGGTGAGTGTTCACCGATCAACATGACACTTAAAGCATCTCTAGGGATAAGGAGTGTTTTCATAGGCTCACAGAATCACAGGGTTTGGGTCGGGGGGGACCTTAAAGCCCATCCAGTCCCACCCCCTGCCATGGGCAGGGACACCTTCCACTATCACAGGTTGCTCCAAGCCCCATCCCGCCTGGTCATTTCAATAATGATAAATGAGAGGAATAAGGCAATGAAAGATACCTAAAGATGTGTGAACGTGCAATACATTTTGTATTTCCCAAGTACTGAAATGTGCTATAATTAATATAATTATATGCTGTAAATTAGTAACTTTGCTTAGCAGAAATTCAGCTTGACAGGAAGATGCACAGGTAAAAGAGCAACAGTTAAAAGGCTGATAAATATATTTGCTGAAATTATATAATGTTTTATCTGTATTTTTAAAAACATTTTCTAACTAATAATTCTCAATAATAAAATATGCAAATTAATAGGCAGAGTCAGATAGAAATTACCTGAGTTCCTCAGTGAGTTCATGATACAGTCAGAAATAATTTAATGCAGACTAATTCAACAGGCTCTACCCACAAGATCATGTTTTCAGTCAGTTTTTACAGGTGTTTTGAGTCCATAAAGAACTGGAATGTTTTTCCTTCCGCAGAGCCACCTCATATCAATGGTTCAGATGAGCCAGAAGAGCTTTCTGTCATTGTTAACAACCCACTTGAGCTTCTCTGCATTTCCTCTGGCATCCCAGTGCCCAAAATCTCATGGATGAAGGATGGGCGCCCGCTGCTGCAGACTGACAATATTCACATGCTAAGAGAAGCCCTCCGAATAGCCAGTGCTCAGGTAGAGTGTTTGTTTCAAAATAGGCTCAGCTCTGCACTCCCTAAAATGTTTCCTGCCTTAGGACCATCCTCAGAGTTGTCCTAAAAACCCCTAAAATTCACCCACCTGCATTTGTGGTTAGAGAAGGGTACAGGTCAAACAACCTTTAAAAACCTGCATCAATCAACTAAGGCTGGATCCAGCTGTGGATGCCCAGGTGAAGTTTCCCAGACAGAAGTGGGATAGGGCTTGGGATTGACTGCTGCTTGTTTCTGTGTGCACAAAAGGATTTCCTCAGTACCCAAACCTGAGCCTTCCTTAGATGGATCCCTTTAGCCAGTTCCATCTTTAGTGCTGGACACACATTATCTAGAGAGATTTTATAGAGTCCTGCAACTCCTGAGCCATCTCTGAATAATCCCATCAAAGTGAAATACAGAAGTATTCAACCACTCCATTACTTTCTTTCCAGGCATTCTGTGTCTCCTGTGCTTGTGTTCAAGTGCTGCCTGTTGTATGTTGTTACTGTGTTTGTATTTCTTGGTTTTGCTGAATTTTTCCCATAATCTGGAGTTTCTGCTAAAATTGTTCCTGTGTTTCCAGGTGGAGGACACAGGAAGATACACATGTTTAGCATCTAGCCCGGCAGGAGATGATGACAAGGAATATTTAGTACGAGTGCATGGTAAGTTTAAGTTAGGAAAAAAACTTCCTCAAATTGTAAACTGCTAAGGTACATGTCAGCATCTGATTTAACAAACACATATTCCTAAAGATGAAATACTCTGTGATATTACACCATATAATCATAATTAATGTTTCTCATTAAGGATGGTTAGTCTGAATGTGATACACAATAAGAAGGGAAGTTCTACCTGATTTCTTTTACAATTCCAAGTCTTGTTTTGAATATCCAGGAAGCTCACAGATGTCAGCGTTTGGTTGGAACAAGTTCGTTGTGCTCACTCTAGAGAGATGTGAAATATACTGATATATTTAACACAGGTATTGAGAGGAAGAAGTAATTAATGATACCGCAGCTTTGCATTTATTTTAAACTTGAGATAAATTGGAAATTTTCAATAAGTAGTTTTCTTGATGGTTCATAGGTGTAATGTTGATTTTGTTCTCTGTTTTTTGTCCCAGTCCCCCCCAACATCGCTGGTACCGGAGGGCCCCAGGAGCTGACGGTGCTGCAGAACAGCCAGGTTATTCTGGAGTGCAGGTCGGACGCTGTGCCTCCTCCCACCATCTCCTGGCTGAAGAATGGAGAGCTGCTGGAGGTACTGAGGACCAGCCTTTGTGCTGGCCTTCTGCTCGCTGCAGTTGTCACAGCAGTGCTCGAGGTCTCTTGCTCCGCTCACTCGCCCCTCAGCCCGAGTTATGTGCCCAGAACTCAGAGCAGCTGGGTAGCCCCAGTGCCACTGCAGTCAGCCCCAACTGAGCCCCCAGAGCCAGCGGGCACGTGAAGTGGCCATCCCGCTGTTACTTGTTCTTTTTTCCTTTAGGGGGATCCCTTGCTCCTCCTGGATCCTCTGAGCAATGCTAGAAGCCTTCGGTAAACTCCTGAATGGCTTCCCAGGAAAGGTAGCTGAGACAAGACTGCACTCTGTTTCCTTTGGCTGTATTATGCATCCTCCTACTCTAGTAGCATTTAGAAAGGAATTGAAGTTCTTTAAAAGAAAATGGCTTGCTAATCACCAGGTTTTGTACCAAGTGCATCTTTCCCACTCAGAATTCCATAGTGCCATGGCAAGGCAGAGTCTTTGCTGGTTGAGACACAATTATCAAGATGAGGATGGTTTATACAGAAAGAATTTTTTTCCTTCCCATTCTTGGGACCGCTCACAAAACAGGTCCTTTTCAACTGAACATTAAAGTTCAGTTATTAATTGAACTTCATTAAAAATTTTCTCTCAACCTTTGTTCATTAATAAAGAAGAAACAAATGCAGATTATGAATTGTCTCCCTTAGCTGTGATCCATCACTAAATCTTCACCCAAGTTTCTGCTTGTTTGCTTTCCTCTGACATGTCATTCCTCAGACTCTTTCTCTGTGGTAGATTTGGAAGAATTAAATATTACTGGAAGAAGGATATGGTGGGTAAACGTGTCTTACAAAGTGCTGCTAGGGACTATGATCTTAATATAGCCCAGGAACCAGCTGGAAACAAATTTAACAGGACATTCTGCTTCTGGACAGTTAATTCTCTAATTGGGTGGTGGGGTTTTTTAATGAAAACAAGGTTGAACAAGGCTTGGAAATAAAATATATGAATGCTTTTTGCCTTGGCCTTCATTGGAAAGCTTGTGTTTGAAAAGCAGTGCTTAGGGAACATAAACCATGAAAAGCAGTTACTGTTAAAATTATTTACCAGAAAACAAAAGTAGAGGAACACTGTGACAGCCAGAGGAGCTCAGCTGGTAACCCAGGAATTATCTTTGCACTGTTAGTTCTCCTCCTGCCTCATGAACTCATGTCAGAATGTGAGGGCTGAAGCTTCTTGGGACTTCAAAGCCCATCCAGTGCCACCCTCTGCCATGGGCAGGGACACCTTCAGCACTGGCCCAGGCTGCTCCAAGCCCCATCCAGCCTGGCCTTTTGGACACTTGCAGGGATCCAGGTACAGCCACAGCTTCTCTGGGCACCCTGTGCCAGGGCCTCCCCACCCATGAGCTCATATGCTCATCAGGAGAAATCAGTGTCCTCCCCAGTGCCCGGTTGCTTTCTCAGCCCCAAAGAAATGTAACAGCTGACTAATCCTGAGCAGCTGGAAATGGGTGTCCTTGGTTGTGGGAAGAGAGGTGAGGAGCTCCTTGGCAAATCATCCTCCTTGCCTTGAAAAGTGGAGGTGTCACAGTGACAAGAGAGGGCTGGAGAAAGGCAGGTTCTCAGCCTGCAGTGTTATTTCAATTTAAATACCACTGGTTTTGTGAAGCAGCCTTGTGGAGGTTGTCATTCCTCCCACTTTTGTTGTCTTCCACTGGGCAGATTTTGAGGTGAGGCCTGTCCTAGTCCATCTCTGTGTGCTGAGTGATGGGATTGTGCAGCACCACCTTCTCTGGCAGCAGAACTATGGAAAGATCTGGCCTCCAGCAGCTTTGAAGTTGTGGCACTCTTGAGGGATCTTGGAAATGCACATTGAGAGTTAAGGAAAGAATAGGAGCCTCCTGGCCTAACCTGGCTTTTGTCAAACACTAAAAGACTTGCTGAGTTTGTATTCTTTTTCCAACATGAGTTTTCTGGCTTACTTTGGGTAGGGCCTAAGGATTAAGTTACAGCTTCATCCCCTGTCTTCTGTTATCTCTAGGTTTCTGTGTTTAGAAACCATCACACAGGTTGTGTTTTCAACAGGAAATGCTGGTGATTGCCCAAAATGTCAGTAACCTACCCTGGTGGTGAATTGTGTCACCGGAGAGCTCCAGCCCTGCGCTGCAGCCTTGGAGCTGATGCCTGGTGTGAGACCAGAGCACCAGGGTGCTAGTGCAGAACCAGAGGAGTTTCACCTCTCTGGGGTGCCCTTCTCAGACCATCTAACCAGAAGAGTAGATGGGAATGTCAGCTTTCAGTTCCATACAGAGGGTGGGTAGCACATACTGGAAAAGCTAAGTTTGTGCTCTTTTTCCTGCTGGTTTTTATCCAGTCAGGTCTCTGGGCACTCGTAGCTGATGTTGTTGTCAGTGATTGATGCAGACACAGCCCAGACTGGGTGTGGTAAAGCTCTCACTGAGCTGGCTCCTGGCAGGGGCTGTGGAGTCACTGCAGGGCTGGGAAGAGGGGCAGCCTGTGTCCAGAACTGCTGGCTGGTGAACTCATGGCTGGTAAACTGAGCAGGCTAAGCCTGTGCTGCCTCCCAGCTGAGCCAGACTGTGATGCTGGAAGAACAGTGTAGAGAAACTTCGATTCCTTCTGCCTGTAGTGTGCATAGATAACAAGATAAATTAAATTAATCATGTGCTATTAGGTGCCCCTTTCCATAAAATCTCCAAAGCCCTTTGGCTCTGTAACAGCTGCCTCCTTCAGGCACAAGCCTCAGTAGGGGTTTCAATGGAGAACCAGTAAACAATGCTAGGTTTTAAAAGCTTTCTGTACCCTCTTCTCTTCAGGGATGTAAAGGCAGCAGTGAGTTCAGGCCCTGGTTTATCAGTGCCCTTCTCTCCTGGTTTTTAGTGCTGTGCAGTGGAAGGATGTTCTGTGCTCAGGAGAGGCCAGCAGTGAAGCTCTAAACTCCTGCTTGTGTCTGTGTGCCCGCAGGGAGGCCCCCGGCTGCGGATCCTGTCCAGCGGGAGGTACCTGCAGATCAACAACGCCGAGCTGGGTGACAGTGCCAGATACACCTGTGTGGCCAGGAACGTGGCAGGGGAAACCACCAGGGAGTTCCTGCTGGCAGTGCACGGTAACCTCATGGAGCAGCCTCGGGCAGCTTGGGCTTTGCACGGCATTTCCGCAGTTCAGGCAGCAGGAACTGAGCATTTGTGGTTGCTTTCCAGCCATATGTTGGTCACTCAGGTCATGCCCAAACTGTGGGGCCACGTGCATGGCCTCATGTCCCACTGCTGAGCCCACAGGTGGCCCCCATACTAAGGGACCTGCTGGTCACTTGCCATGGCTCACTCTCCATCCATCCGTGCTTCCTGCGAGCAGAGGCTGCATCCAGCCATCATCCTGACACGGAGTCAGGATACATCCAGAGTGATCACCCATATCCAGGACTGACAAATGCTCGTGAACAAACCCAGAGCAATTCTTTGAGGCATTTGACTGGCACCCTGGGGACAAGGTTTTACAACTGGCTTGGCAGGTTACTTGAGAGCTTTGTCAGCTTCTCTGTGCCTGGAGAGGACATGGCTTGAGGGGCCTTATGCTTGATACTTGTCCTGTGCTACCAGAGCCCTGAGCTCCATTTTAAACCTTTTTATTTTCTCACCTCTAGTCTGATGAGAAGCTATTCTACTCTCACACTCAGGTGACTGGAAGGAACTTTTCCCCCTTTTTCTATTCTGTTTCCAGCCCAGTCACATGGGCCCTGCCTTAAAATGTGCCCCCAATGATTGGCCTTACCTGGTCCAGCTAGTCCTTTTTTCTCCTTAGTGTGTGATCAGGAAGCAAGGATATCCCCACAGCCGTAGCTTTCTGAATTCCATGTGCTGAACTCCCAGTGTTTTAGCTCAGTGATAACATTTGCAGTAACTTGCAGAGCTGACCTTTTTGCAGTGCATTTCAGCCAAACTTTCTTTCTCCTTCTCTGCTGCACCTTGGCAATTACCGTCACCCAGAATGGTAAGAAACGTGTTCCTGTCTTTGCAGTGAACCCAAACCTGCTGCTGCACTTCTTTTCATGTGTTCAGTTTCAGTCATTGCAATGTAGAGTTACTTCCTTTGAATCATCAGCAATTCTCCCTTGCAGTGGCTCCCACGATCCGGAGCAGCCCTCAGACTGCCATGGTGCACATCAACACCTCTGCCCTGCTGGAGTGTGCTGCAGAAGGAGTTCCAGCCCCCAGGATCACCTGGAGGAAGGATGGGGCTCTTTTTACTGGAAACAATTCCAGGTATTGCCCAGAATTTAGCATAAATATTCTTCATTGTTACTTTAGAATGTATTTATTGCAGAAACTTAATTAGACATGAAATTGTTCTATAGAAAAGTAGCAGCACCAAAGGTTTCACCTTTTTGTTGTTAAGAAGGATAAAAAAAATTCCTTTGACAACCAAATATAATTATTCTGACATTAGAGATTTTGAACAGTAAATGTGAAAGATCTTTAGATTTTTATATATACACAGAGTTTTGGGATGAAGCCAAACAATTTCATGCAGACCAAAAGCTATTGTGTATTTTCTAATACATGAAACCTTTTATACATGTTCTAGTACCAACTTTTATTATAGTGAATGGTTTCTGACTGTTTTAGAAGGAAGTAGTTTCGCATTTTCTAGAACTGAGCAAATGCTAAGGAATTCTATTATATTGCAAAGAAAAAATACAGGCATTAGTTAAGATTTTAAATGTTAAATGAGAAACCATAAAAAAGGGAGGTTGGCTGTTTTCTGTAAATCCAGTATGATTTATGTGAAATCACCCTGTCAGCCAGATTTCATCATTTCTCTGGGAAATGGATGTGCTGGGAAAGAGTGAAATAAGTGAGAAATCTCTCTGCCTCAATTAATGCATGCTTCATTTAGACCATCGGTTGTGTCCCCTGAGTCATCTCTTCCTCTGCACTGCCAGGGTGCCCTGCTGATGGATGGAGGGCAGCACCATTTGCTGTGTTGCAGGTATTCGGTGCTGGAGGATGGGTCCCTGCACATCCCCTGGGCTCAGGTGGCCGACACGGGCAGATACGTGTGCATGGCCACCAACGCCGCGGGCAGCGAGCGCCAGCGCGTCGACCTGCACGTCCTCGGTAAAGCTCGGGGCTGCCGCGGAATCCGCCAGCTGCAGGCTTCTCCTGCCAGAGGCAGCTTCATTTTAGCCCCTTCTTAGCTGCTTTGTTAAAAAAACAGGGGAGAAATGTGTGTGTGTGTGTACATATACATATATATAATTATTCTAAATGATTGGGCTTTGTTTGTCCTTAGTTCCTCCAACTATTGCTCCTGGGCAGACGAATATCACGGTTACTGTAAATGTGCAAACCACTTTGCCTTGTGAAGCCACCGGAATTCCCAGACCAGCAATTAGCTGGAAGAAGAATGGGCATCTGCTTAGTGTTGACCAGAACCAGAATACATACAGGTGAGAGGTATTTTCTTTTTCACTGTGGGTTTCAAGTTTTCAGGGATAATTTTGGCACTTGAAAAATCTGTCTGTGCTTAAACACTACCTTGTCTAGCCAGCGAATTCAGTGGGCTGATTACCTGAGAAGAAGTATTTCAATGGCTTTTACTTTCTTTTTTCTTTGTTCAGACTTCTGTCTTCAGGTTCCTTAGTAATCATTTCTCCCACTGTGGATGACACTGCTGTCTATGAGTGCTCTGTGTCAAATGATGCAGGAGAAGATCAAAGGGCAATTGATCTCACTGTTCAAGGTAGAGGGGATATTGCTATTACGTGTGTGTGGCACCCAGAACTTCTTTGGGGTGTTCCAATGTTGAGATGAGATTTTTATTTCATCCCTCTTTGATACTAATATCCATAAGTCTCTGGTATTTCCAGGAATTTATAATAAATGAACGTGGGCAAGTAACCTTTGCCCTGCTCTTGATTTTCAGTGCCCCCATCCATAGCAGATGAAGCCACAGAGCTTCTGGTAACAAAGCTGTCTCCAGTCGTGGTTTCCTGCACCGCCTCCGGTGTTCCCATCCCCTCAGTTCATTGGACCAAAAATGGCATCAAGTTGCTCCCCAGAGGAGATGGCTACAGAATTCTCTCTTCAGGTAATGTGCTGCAGGAAATCAGTGTGATCAGGCACATCCCTAAGTAATGAATTACAGAAATGCAAACAATCCCTCAGAGATCCTCTCTCTGATGGCTTGGAATGAAATGAGGGATGCTGTAAGGGAGCACCTGTACCTCGAGGATGCTCTGCATGTTGTGGTGCTCTCTCTGCCCCAGGAGCTGTGGAGATCCCCTCTGCCCAGCTGGCCCATGGGGGCAGGTACACCTGCGTGGCCCGGAACGCCGCGGGCTCTGCCCACAGGCACGTCACTCTGCACGTGCAGGGTAAGTTGGAGGCTGACAAGCAAGGCTGTTCTGGCAGCCAGCATTGCTACTTTAGCCTACTCAGGTTGTACAATTTTAGTGTTCTTCTGTATTTTCCTAGCCTTGAATGTTACGCTTTTCCCTTTTTCTTTTGTTCCACAGAGCCACCCGTTATCCAGGCCCAGCCAGGGGCATTGGATGTCATCGTGAACAATCCCATTGTGCTGCCTTGTGAGGCCACGGGCACTCCTCAGCCTGTGATCACGTGGCAGAAGGAGGGCATCAACATCATCACCACAGGTATCCTCCCAAAGCCTGGGACCCCGCCTGCTCCCATGACACAGACACCCATTTTCTTTTCTGAAACTTGGCTTTCCCCTCTCCATTCATTTAACACCAAACACCAAACCAGAAGTGTCATGCTTTTATTATATTTGTTTCAGGGAAGAGTTACATGGTCCAGCCAAGTGGCAGTTTGCAGATTGCCAGAGCAGCTGTGGAAGATGCTGGCACTTACATGTGTGTTGCTCAGAATCCAGCTGGCACTGCTCTGGGGAAGATCAAGCTGAAAGTTCAAGGTAAATCACCTTTTAAACTCCTTCTCTTGGTCCAAACACAGTTCTGAGCAATAGAAAGGGATCTAGTGCTTTCCTGTTTGATGTGATGCTGAACAGAGCCCAGGAATTTTATTCCCTTTAGTTTGATGTCTACTTTAGGATATGCTTTTAGAATTATTTTCACCAAGAACTAAAGAGTTCCTTGCTTCTTACAGCATCTAATTCTTTTAATAATTGTCGTTGTTCCTTTCAGTTCCTCCTGTTATCAAGTCCCATGTGGAGGAATATGTTGTTGCCGTTGATCAGTCTGTCACTCTGCAGTGTGAGGCTGAGGGCTACCCTGGGCCAGAGATCAGCTGGCATAAGGATGGGCAGCAGATAACAGAGTCCATGCGAAGGAGAATCCTGAGCACGGGAGCTCTGCAGATCCTGTTTGTGCAGCCCGGGGACAGCGGCCGCTACACCTGCGCAGCGGCAAATCCCGCGGGATCCAGCACCTTCAGCACAGAGCTCACTGTGCACGGTAAGGAACTCTTCCTTCCAGACAGGCTGAGGACTCCCCATCCCTGGAAGTGTCCAACGCCAGGTTGGACAGTGCTTGGAGCAACCTGGGATAGTCAAATGTGCCCTGTGCACAGCAGGGAGTTGGAATGAGATGGGCTCTCAGGTCCTTTGCAGCCCAAACCATCTTGTGATTCCATGATAAGTGGGACTGTAGGGAAACAATGTGTTACCAGTGTGACCCCACAGAGAGTAAGGAGCTAGGGATGTACAGGGAGGAGTTCAGGAAAACTGTGCTACTTAATAAGGGGAGTGTTATTAAGTTGTAGTATCAGCCAGTTGCTTGAATTTCAGCACACAGTCATTGATGGAAATAAAAAATCCAGAAGGTCCAGGCAAGGGTTTTCTTCAGTCCAATGTTGTGCTTGGATAATACCCAGAGGAAATGTTTTTAATGACCTCCCCACAGTTCCACCCAGGATCCGCAGCACGGATACGCAGTACACGGTCACAGAGAGCTCCCAGGCTGTTCTGTCCTGTGTGGCTGAGGGGATCCCAACACCAACAATTAACTGGAGGAAGGACAACACGCTGTTAAGAGACACAGTGGGAAAATACCAGACTGTGCCTGGTGGAGACCTCATTTTGGACAATGTTGTGGTAAGTTCCCTAAATCTAAGCTATTACTGGGCACATTTGGCTGTGATAAGATCCACTTCTGGGTCATTGTTTTATTTTGATTTCTTGTTCGTAATGTTCTAAAATCATTACAAAAGTTTCATTTTCCACTGTGGAGTAAAATCTATGAAGAATTTGTAGTGGTAAATTTGCAGGAAGGGTAAAAAGAAGTGTAAGTCATCCTTCAAATTTAGGGAAGTGGAAGAGCTCAGCTGCTGAATGGAAGAGTGGAAGAGCATTTCTGCTGAATGTCTGTTCCAAGCCTTTCAAGATTATCTTACTGATACGAGTGGCGTGTGCTGTAGGGTATATCCCAGCTGTAGGATATATCCCAGCTGAAATTTCCCCACCATGTTTCATTCCAGCCCGAAGACTCTGGCAGTTACACCTGCATTGCCACCAACGCTGCTGGGGAGGACACACACACGGTCACCCTGGCGGTTCACGTGCTCCCAGCTTTCACTGAACTGCCTGGAGATGTAGCCTTGACCAAAGGAGAAGAGCTCAGGTTAACCTGCAAAGCAACGGGGATACCTGTCCCCAGAATAACATGGACCTTTAACAATAACATCATTCCAGGTGGGTCCCTGATGGCCATTTGGCAGCAGATTTTTTTTGCCCTATGCAGCATTGAAGTTTAGGAAAGGGAAGAAGAAAACTCTAGCTGGAATAAACTGTTAGTGATTGTGTGAGGAATTCTTTAGTGTTATGCAATCATGTAATTAAACTGCCTCTGAGACAAAGCTGTAAGGAAGATAATTAAAAAATGGTCCCCCTTCTGTAGCCAATAATGTAGCACATTAAAAACATTCATATCTGGTGGGATTTACTCAGCATCCAGCAACTGATGCTCGAAATCACGGGGCAGCTGAAGTGAATAGGTGCATGTGGGCAAATGTCAGGGCAGTGATTTCCTGTGCATTCCTGGAGTGTCTCAGGGATGCACAAGACCCGTAGCTGTGCTGCTGAGAGTGCACAAATCCAAACACTCCTGTGAGCTGTGTACGTTTCAGTCCCAGGAATGACCCTTTCCCTGCTCTCCCTCCAGCACAGTACGACGATGTCAATGGGCACAGTGAGCTGCTCATCGAGAGGGTGTCCAAGGAGGACTCTGGGACCTACGTGTGCTCTGCAGAGAACACAGTGGGCTCCATCAAGGCCATTGGCTTCGTGTATGTCAAAGGTACATGAAATTCAGATGTTGTGGTTGTTGCTGGGCAGCTCCATGTAACCACTGGGTTTGGATAGTGGAGTTAGAATGGGACGGGTGGGAAGGGACCTTAAAGCCCATCCAGTGCCACCCCCTGCCACGGGCAGGGACACCTTCCACTAGCCCAGGTTGCTCCAAAGCCCCATCCAACCTGAGCTTGAACACTTGCAGGGATCCAGGGGCAGCCACAGCTTCTCTGGGCACCCTGTGCCAGGGCCTCACAGGGAAGAATTTTTCCTTAATATCGAATTTGAACCTGCCTGCTGTCAGTTTAAAGCCATTCCCCCTAGTGTGTAACACCTTGCCAATGGCTAAATGGGAAAAATCCGAACAGGTTGAAATTCCCCCTTTGGAAAGTCAGAGGTGAGTGATCCCTGCCAGCAGTTCTCATTAGGAACATTTTATTTTGGCTCTACTATTTCTCTGCCATCCCCTGTTTTTTCAGAGCCTCCAGTCTTCAAAGGGGATTATCACTCCAGCCGAATTGAGCCCTTGGGTGGCAATGCCATGTTGAATTGTGAAGTCAGGGGAGATCCCCCTCCAACCATCCAGTGGAGCAGAAAAGGAGTGGGAGTTCAGATTAGCAACAGGATCCGACAGCTTGTCAATGGTTCCCTTGCTATCTATGGCACCGTGGTGAGTCCTGCCCCTATACTGTGAGTGTCTGCTTTGAACTTGATTGATAAAGGTATTCCTGACTGTATTGGTTTGAAAGAGTCAAGCTAGACATTTATGCTTTTTTGCTTTTACCTTTAACAAATGTTTTAATTCAAACTAGAATGAGATTCAAATTATTGAGGCAAAAATCCCAGGGGGTCAGAGTTCTCCCTGCTTGCCAGAAGGACTGAATTTACATACTAATTGTTGGTGTGTGAGATTCTGGTCATGACCAGTTAAATGGGACCTTTGCTCCTGACCTTAAGAGAGCCTGGGTTCTACAGATCAGCTGAAAAGCAATTGGATTCTCCATGTGCAAATCTCTTATTCATAATCTGAACAGCAAGACCCCTGTTTTTCCCCATGTACTCATGTCTGCATTTTGAATTGGGGTTAAAATTCCCTGCTAGGAGGGACCCTGTAGACTGAGCCCCTCTTTTGTTCCTCAGAATGAAGATGCTGGTGACTACAAGTGCGTGGCAACCAATGACGTGGGCGTGGTGGAGCGCAGCCTGACACTGACCCTGCAGAGTAAGGCTCAAAGGGAGGCTTAATGCCCCTTAAGGGAGTGAAAACCTGCCTGTGGGGAGGTGCAGGCAGCTCCTGGGGGACTGTTTCAGGTTGGGCACTGCCCTGGGATTTGGACTCATCTCCTTCTCCATGGAACCGTAGAAGGGCTTGGGTTGGAAGGGACTTTAAAGATCACCTGCCGTGGACAGGGACACCTTCGACTAGAACTGGTTGCTCCTTGAACACTTCCAGGGATGAGGCAGCCAAGAGCTTCTCTGGGCATCTTTCATCATGAATATATGAGAGTCTGGTCTAAGCTGTGATTGAAGTCAAAGAAGAGAGGGATGTAAAGCGTGGTTGAGCCTCATTGTAGAAACCAGTGTGGAATGAACTGAATCAGTCTCTGAAAGGGCCTGTTTCTCTTAGTTCACTCAATACAACTAGAATAAACTAGACTCTCAATTTATATGAGGTGAATCCTGATTCTCATTGACAGTATTTTATTTTTGGCAAAACTAATACATTAGAGCCTTTCTTTGCTAGTAGGATAATTTCTACCCATGCCCTTCCTACTGTGGCCTCAAGCATTGTGGGTCTGTTCCTTACCCCTCAGTTGTCCTTGGACATGAATAATATCTTCCGGTGGGTTTTATGAAAAACAACCCATTTTAGCAATAAAGAAGAGCATGTGCTCTTACAGTTGGGCCTTGCTCTCTGCTTTAGTCCTCAGATTGCTGCATGTTCAAACCAGCTTATTGCTGGCATTGTAATGTGTGTCTGTTTGGTGGCACTTGGGGACGTGGTTTAGTGGTGAACATTGATGGTGGTGCTGGGTTGATGGTTGGACTTGGTGATCTGAAAGGTCTTTTCCACCCTTAAAGATTCTGTGTTTCTATTTTGCTAGCAGGAGATCAGCAATAATGATTTTAGTCAAAGTAAACTGACTTAGGATTTCTCTGTGCTCACTCTAATACTAAATCAGTCAAGCCTGTGCCCGTGTGCTGTCGCCCAAAGAGCCCTTTCTCTTCCAGGCCCCCCAGTCATCACTGTTGAACCGGTGGCGACCGTGCTGGAAGCCGGTGCCACGGCAGTGCTGGACTGCCAGGCCAGGGGAGAGCCCCCTCCTGCCATCGGCTGGTCCCGCCAGGGACAGCCCGTGCTGGGCGACGACAGAGTGACCCTGCTGCCCAACGGCTCCCTGCGCATCGCCGCGCTGCAGAGGGAGGACACCTCGGAGTACGAGTGTGTAGCCAGGAATCTCCTGGGATCCGTCCTCATCACAGTACCCCTGACTGTGCAGGGTAGGTGCACAATATCAGAGTGACTTTGAAGCTGGTAGGTGACAGCATTAATCTGGATCAAATGTGGTCAAGGTTCATCTTGCCCACATTTTATGGATGAGATGTTTGATCTTACCCTCTTTGTAAGCGTTAGGTCTAAGGTAAGCCTCGTCTGAAGTGTCAATGGGGTTCTCTTTCATTAAATTTTATTCTATTATACTTATCCAACTGGGAGAGATAGAGGCTGTGAAGCGTGAGAGACAAAAATTATAACGGTCTTGAACCAGATCCTATCCTCAGAACACATCATAACTGAGCTATGCCTCTAAGGAATAGCATTTAGGAGCATATGCAGTAGTTGTCTTTGAACTATGGTGAGATTGAACTATTTGAACTATGGTCAGTAATGACATGAAGCGAGGTGGATTTCCAAGGGGCAGGAGGTGCAGTTTCCACTGCTCTGTGTCGGCCTGAGGGAGCTGTAGGCACCAGCAGTGCCCAGCAGCATCCCTGCTCCCGTTGCAGTGCACGGTGGGTTCTCCAGCTGGCTGGAATGGCGGGCGTGCAGCGTCACCTGTGGCCAGGGAGTGCAGGAGCGCGTCCGGCAGTGCGACAGCCCCGTGCCAGCCAACGGGGGCCGCGGCTGCCAGGGGCCCCACACCGACCTGCGTGGCTGCCACCGCCAGCCCTGCCCAGGTACTGCCAAGGTCACACAGTCCCACAAGGGGCGGGGCTGGAGGGACCTTACAGCCCATCCACTGCCACCCCTGCCACGGGCAGGGACACCTTCCCCCAGCCCAGCTTGCTCCAAGCCCCATCCAGCCTGGCTTTGGACACTTGCAGGGATCCAGGGGCAGCCACAGCTTCTCTGGGCACCCTGTGCCAGGGCCTCACCACCTTCACAGAGAATAATTCCTTCCAAATACCTAATCTAAATCTCTCCTCTTTTAGTTTAAAACCTTGCCCCCATGTCCTATCACTGTCTGCCCATCTCAGTCTCCCTCCATCTATTTTGTAAAGCCTATTTAAGTACTGAAATGCCACAATGAATTGATACTTTTAATGTGCCTTGCATTAAGTGCCCAAACAATGAACTTTTATCACCATAGATCCTCATGGCAGATTAATTTTCCTAAGTAGTTGTAATTAATTTTGGAAAGAAAGAGGAAATTTCAATAAATACCACAAAAATATTGTTTAATGAAAACTGGGCTTTTCTGGTCTTTAGTGGATGGCAGCTGGTCGGATTGGGGGCTGTGGGAAGAGTGTTCAAGGAGCTGTGGCCAAGGGAACAGGACAAGGAGCAGGACCTGCAGTAACCCCCCAGCTCAGCACGGAGGGAAGCCCTGTGAGGGCAGTGCTCTGGAGTCAGTCATGTGCAATCTTAGGCCTTGCCCAGGTAAGAGAAGAGTAATTTAACCTTATTTGCATGATGGGCTTCACATACAGGTCTCTTTTTTTCTCCAAACCCATATTATCTCAGCTTATTTTTAGTTGTTAATTATCTTTTTTTAAAAAAAATTGAATGGCACAAGTTCTTGGAAACAGGAATCACAAAAATGAGTGTAAGAAATCTCAGCAATTTTTTTTTTCTTTTTTTACACCAGTAAAAATATTAATTTGTATTTTAATGTTTTCCAGTACTTGTTACCCACATCCTCACAGTGTTAAGTTCTCTCTACACTAAACCTATCCTGCAAAGCCAGTTAAAATAAGAAAAGAACCAAACCCAAACTACCAACTATTTAAAACTATGTAAAAATGATTGTTAATAATTTAAGACTTTATCTGTGTATTTTCCTCTGTTGTTCTAATTTTTAGCCACATTTTGCACCCAACTACCTGAACGTTCAGATTTCCTTCATGTCCCCTGGGTATTTCCCACATTTGACAGGCTGTAGATTATTCAGAGCCTTCACCACTGACGTGTTCCCTTCTGTACAATCTGCAATGTTTGATTTTTCCATTTTTCCCTGGCTCTGCTGCCACTGTGATGCCAAATACTCATCCATGGGCCTGAGACTTAACTTCTCTAGATTTTGGCAGGAAAATCAGCTCTGGCTGCTGCTGTCTGGCAGCTTCTGGCCAGGCTGCCTTGGCCCTGCTCAGGCCTCCATCCTACCAAGCGAACTGGGAAACTCCAGATTTGATTAAGCATTCAGTTCTGATGTTCCATGATGGTGGTGAGGTGGTGTATCTAAAAGACAGAAAGTGAAGAGTCAATCTTTGCTTGTCAAAGTGCTGATTGTTTGGGCCGCTGCTCATGGCATTTTGTGGGGGATCAGGGATATCCTGGGTGTCTGTTCTGGGGTGGTGTGGGGGATCAGGGATATCCCAGGTGTGTGTCTGTTCTGGGGCGGTGTGGGGGATCAGGGATATCCCAGGTGTGTGTCTGTTCTGGGGCAGTGTGGGGGATTTGGGATATTCCGGGTGTGTGTCTGTTCTGGGGCAGTGTGGGGGATTTGGGGTATTCCGGGTGTGTGTCTGTTCTGGGGCAGTGTGGGGGATTTGGGGTATTCCGGGTGTCTGTTCTGGGGCGGTGTGGGGGATTTGGGGTATTCCGGGTGTGTGTCTGCTCTGGGGNGGGGGGGTGGGGGATTTGGGATATCCCGGGTGTGTGTCTGTTCTGGGGCGGTGTGGGGGATTTGGGATATCCCGGGTGTCTGCTCTGGGGTGTTGTGCAAGCTGTGGTGCCGTTGCAGTGGCCGGCGAGTGGAGCCCCTGGGGGCCGTGGGGGCCGTGCAGCAGCACGTGCGGGAAGGGCACCCAGACGCGGCTGCGGCTCTGCGCCAGCCCGGCGCCGGCGCACGGCGGCCCCCGCTGCCAGGGCCCCGACACGCAGCTCCAGCTCTGCCACCGCCGGCGCTGCCCAGGTGAGACCAAACTTCTCCTTCCCTTCCCCAGTTGTGCTTCGGTCATGGTTAACGCTTCCCGGTTCTAGAAGTGTAAGCCCTGAAAAAGCTCCCCTTCAAACTTTTTATTGTCACTGACTGTCACTGCTTAGCATCTGCTATAGACTCTACAAATGGGATTTCTTTCCTTTCCCTTGTTGCTTTACCTCACAGAAGCTTCATTTTAAATCATTGATAGTTAAATGATAGGTTTCCTAAATATTTATTTTTAAAATTTTCTTATGTTCTGTTATTCATTTATCCTTTTCTTCCACATTTCAATGAGTGCTTCATGAGAGGACAGAAAAAATCACATTTCTGAAATAGGACTTTTATATTTGGCTGAGTGCAGGGATAATGGAGGGAAATTCCATGGATTGTAATGTGCAACATGTCAGACTGAGCCTTCTGCCTTCATGCTCCATTTTGCTCTTGCCAGATCCTACACCGAGTCCTCATCAAGACCAGGAAGCAGTAGAAGGGAGAACTGACCTTGTGATGGTGGACTTTAAAGCCCATCTTATTCCACCCCTGCCATGGGCAGGGACACCTTCCACTTGGTTGTTCCAAGGCCTGTCCCGCATGGCCTTGGACACTTCCAGGGATCCAGGGGCAGCCACAGCTTCTCTGAGCACCCTGTGCCAGGGCCCCCCTCACAGGGAACAATTCCTTCCTGATATCCCATCTAACCCTGCCCTCTGGCAGTGGGAAGCCATATCGCCTTGTCCTGTCCCTGCAGGCCCTTGTCCCAAGTCCCTCTCCAGCTCTCCTGGAGCCCCTTTAGGCACTGCAAGGGGCTCTGAGGTCTCCCTGGAGCCTCCTCTTCTCCATGTGAACACCCTAAGCTCTCCCAGGCTGGCTCCAGAGCAGAGGGTCTCCAGCCCTGGGAGCAGCTCTGGGGCCTCCTCTGGACCCTCTTCAGCAGCTCCATGTTCTTCCTGTGCTGGCCCCAAGGCTGGGGCAGCTCTGCAGGTGGGGTCTTGCCTGAGAAGGGCAGAGGGGCAGAATCCCCTCTCCCCTGCTGCCCACACTGGGGGCTCAGCCCAGGGCATGGGGAGTTCTGGTTCCACCTCGCATGGCCAGGGCTGGTCCAACTCTCACCCGCCCCCAGGTCCCTGGGGAGAAGTCCCTCAGTAGCTGAGATGCTGTGGAGAGTCTGTGACATCCATGTTCAGTTATCCCTGATGTAGCACTGCCATGCTTTGTTACTGCTGGAGTCAGAGGCTGTAACTGCCGTGCCTCTCTCCCCAGTGGATGGGAAGTGGTCCCTGTGGAGTAGCTGGAGTGCCTGCAGCGTGTCCTGCGGGGGAGGCAGCAGGCAGAGGACACGCCACTGCTCCGACCCAGCCCCGCAGTTCGGGGGACACAAGTGTGAGGGAAGTGACATACAAATGGATTTTTGCAACAGTGATCCTTGCCCAGGTAAGTGCTTTGGGTTGGGCTGTTCACTCACTCTCTGGGTTTGGTTCTTTTCTTTTGGGGAAAAAAAAAAGAAGAAATTAGTCTCCAACAAAAGTATTTTCCTAGCTTGACTGTCTGGTTTTAAATCTCTGAGGAAAATCAAATCTGACTTATTCTTGCAGTTCATGGCAACTGGGGCCCGTGGAGCAGTTGGGGAACTTGCAGTCGGACGTGCAACGGGGGCCAGACACGGCGGTACCGGAGCTGTGACAACCCACGCCCGGCCAGCGGCGGCAGGGCCTGTGCTGGGGCTGACGTGCAGATCCAGAGGTGCAACACGGACCTGTGCCCAGGTCAGTGCTCACAACGGCAGCAGGAATGCAGCTTTCCCTGGAAGGCATCAGGGTATATGCCATAAGCAATGTACACCACCCGTGGAAGTGTCCAGTGCCAGGCTGGACAGGGCTTGGAGCAACCTGGGTCAGTGGAAGGTGTCCCTGCCCATGGCAGGGGGTGGGACGGGATGAGCTTTAAGGTCCCTTCCAACCCAAACCAGTCTGGAATTCTGTGTTTCTGCTGGCAGGAGTGTTCACACCTGCCTGTTACAAGGGTTTTGTTGTCCTTTGAGATATTCCTTTGTTCCTCCAGGAAGGAATTGACTTCAGCCTAACCGATGCAGCCTGAAGCATTTAAATTGAAAAACTGGTTTCTTCATTCTTTATTCTGCAGTGGATGGAAACTGGGGGCAGTGGCAATCATGGAGCCAGTGCTCTGCTTCCTGTGGAGGAGGAGAGCAGACCCGAGTGCGCCTGTGCAGCAGTCCAGCCCCATTAAATCGTGGCCGTCCTTGCCCTGGGGACTCCTCTCAGATATCCAGGTGCAACACCCAAGCGTGTCCTGGTGAGTATTTACAGCCTGCATGCAGTGACAGTGTGGTGAAAGCCTGTGGCACTCCTGATTTCACTGGTGCTCTCATCTTGGCCAGTTGACTGGGTAATTTAATTTTTTGGGCTTAAATCTGCCCTGCAACTGAAGCTCAGTTCTCTCTCCCCTAAAATACCCAACAGCACATATCACATGGGGTTGTGTTTTGCCTCTCCCCCATACCCTGCACAGGTGGGCCTGCACGTGCCAAGGGCAGCATCATTGGCAATATCAATGATGTGGAATTTGGGATTGCTTTCCTGAACGCCACAGTAACAGACAGCCCGAATTCTGACACCAGAGTGATACAGGCAAAGATCACGAACATCCCTCGGACCCTTGGTAGGCCTCTTGACTTTGATCAATTTTTTCTCTAAATACACCAATACCTATGGTCTTCTGGTTTAAGTCTGAAGGGTTACACTAGTTCTAGGTCTTCATATTCAGCTCCTGTGCATAGGGGTCTGTGATGAGATCAAAGCTCCCCGATTTTCTGTGGTGTTTCCTTCAGGCCCAGCGATGAGAAAGCTCGTTTCCATACTCAGCCCGGTTTATTGGACAACTGCCAAAGAAATTGGGGAAGCAATGAATGGGTTTACACTCACTGACGCTGTCTTCAAGAGAGAAACTCAAGTGGAGTTTGCAACTGGTGAGTTCCCTGGGATAGATCAGCTTTTCCTGTGTCCACTAAGCCAGAGAGATGCTGCATTTCTAAAAAGACAGCAGAGGACCCTTGTTGAAATCTGGGTCTTGTGCTTACACTAATATTTTCAGACTATGGCCTTCTGAGGCTTTATTCCACCTTTTAGAGCTGTAGTTTGAAATGTGTCATGTTTTTTCTCATGGGCATGGTACACTTTAGAAAGTGTAAGGATAAATAACTGGTCAAGAGACTCCAGTTTCAATTCCATGTGGCTGTTGGGAGTCTGTGTTTGGAATGTGTGATAAATCAGTGTGCTGTTAAACTGCCAGGTGAGATCCTACGCATGACGCACGTTGCCCGGGGCCTGGATGCAGACGGGGCCCTGCTGCTGGATGTTGTTGTGAGTGGCCACGTGCTGCAGCTCCAGTCAGTGGCTGATGTCAGTGTCAAGGTAAAGCTGCTTCAGGTACCACCCGTGCTCTCATGCATCTGAACTTCTCTCACCCAGAGGAAAGCAGGAAACACTGAGTCCTGCAACCTGCTGTACTGTATGTGACTTCTTTTGTGCCTGGTTGAACTGATGATGCTGATGATGCCTTTGAAAGCAGAAGACTCTCATGAGGAGGGTGGTGTTGGTGTCTCAAGAGTTTGAGATGTTGGCAGGTAGTGTTGAGGAGGGTCTTCAGGGCAGTTATTGATGGCTGGCATGTCAGGGTTGCTTTGGGCAGAGCTAGAAAGGTGATCTTTAACCTCTCTGACTTAGTAATTAGTAACAGGTAACCAGTATTTTACTCTACTAATCCCACCATGCAATAAATATACCTGAAATTGTTGATATTTTGGAAAACTTCAATATGTAGTATGTCCAATATTTATACCCCTCTTCAGTGGCAGAATTTTTCTCCACCATTTGTTTATTTAGCACTTATGTCAGCATCTGACTTTGAATAAAAGCCAAATAAATAGACCTCAAGGGATTGTTATTGAGGAGTAAGATATTTTTTAGAAATCCTCTGCTGTGGCTTCCATCATCAGAATCCTCAGTACATCAGTCTGTATCTTTTTTAAAGTAATAGACCAGGCAGTGTTAAGATTCAACAGTTAAAATAAGAGTGAAAAGGACCTGTGTGTGCACAATACCCTTTGTTCAGCGGTTAAGCTAAGCCCCTTTCTCTAAACACATCTCACAACTGTGAAGTACAGGCCCAGGTGGTGCTGGTGTGGGAGCAGCTGATGGCCAGGGCTCTGTTGCAGGATTACACAGAGGACTACATCCAGACGGGCCCCGGGCAGCTGCACGCACACTCCACGCGCCTCTTCACGGCAGACGGAGTCAGCGTTCCCTACACGTGGAACCACACCATCACCTACGACTCCACCAAGGGGAGGATGCCCTTCTTGGTGCAAACACTGCGCGCTGCCTCCGTCACAACAGACTACAACCCGCTGGAGGAGGCCGTGGCTTTCAAAATCCAGGCTTCCATTGCAAAAGGTATTGTTCTAGGCCTTCCCAGAAATCAAACCTTGGGGAAAGAGGATCTTCTCTTCCTAGAATTCATTGAGTCACGCGTAGTCTCAAAAGGAAATTCTGTGAAACTTGGGTAGTTTTAGTGTAGATCCCAGGATCTAACAGTCTTGTTGATGTACCCATAAATTAACTATTAGTTAGCATTGCTAACTGCTGGCTTTTATGAACCTGAGTGACCAAAGGGGACGGGCATGGATTTGTGTGGGCAGATTTTCCTTTGAGAAGCTCTAATTAATGAGCAAACTGGCCTGTTAGCTTTTTTAACACTATTTGGGCTTTTTCTTTTTAATGTAGTAGAGAAATTACTCTGGTTTGGAAGTAAATGAAACAGAGGGATTGCCTGTCTCAGTCTTTCTTTTCAGAAACAAGATTCTAAATTAAGTAAAATAAGGTTTTTCCCACTTGCCAGACTGGAGACTCATTGTACAATTTGAAAACCAAATACATTTATTTTCTAATTTAAAAAGAGATCGGATAAAAGAGAGTCTCCAGGTCAAGATATGCCTGTGATTAGATCTGGCTAAGCCTTTACTGAACTTGCATTTATTTCCTCTAGCAATTAAGATACTGGTGTTTGGGATTTTTTTAAATTTCGTTTTTTAAATTTCACTTTTCAAGCAGCCAAAGCCCTGTGTCCATTGAGGAGTCTCTCCCTGAATTTTTCATTGCAGATTGTAGTACACAAGTACACAGTTGTGTTCTTCTACAGTGACCTCCTAAGATTTGTGACATGGTGATTAGTTTGGTCTGGGTCTGTTGTCTTCCTTTTATGTAAAGTAAAACTGAGTGGTCTTTATTCTTTCAATAAGAAACTTTCCAGGCTGTGTTAGGCTGGGATGGGACTTGCAGCTCACTCTGAGAGGACCCCCACACACCTGTTCAATGTTACCCAAACCAGCACAAGCCACGCAATGCTGACTTTAGTGCCAAAGTAGAAAAACCACTAAAGGCTGGATTTAAAAGTTTCTGGTTTGATGTTGAAATATAATAAATATTGTAAAATGGCTGGGCTACAATTCTTACTGTTAAAGTAATGAAATGGCCATATTTTTATCCACAAGTGACATTTGCTTCCTTTATCATACAGGGGATCGAAGCAACCAGTGCCCTGCAGGGTTTGCTTTGGACTCATCTGGACCTTATTGCTCTGGTAAGGACTGACACGGGTGGATGTAACCATGGAGTCCTAGAGTGCTTTGGGTGGGAAGGGGCCTTAAAGATCCCCTATTTCCACCCCTGCCATGGGCAGGAACACCTTCCACTAGCCCAGGGTGCTCCAAGCCCTGGCCAGCCTGGCCTTGGACTTCTTGAACAGCTTCTCTGGGCACCCTGTGCCAGGGCCTCCCCACCTTCACAGGGAAAAATTCCTTCCCAATATCCCATCTAACCCTGCTATCTGGCAGTGGGAAGCCATTCCCTATGTCCTGGCCCCGCAGGTCCTTGTCCCAGGTCCCTCCCCAGCTCGTGGAGCTGCTTTAGGCCCTGGAAAGGGCATAAAAGTTTCCATGAAGCCTTCCCTTCTCCAGGTGAACACCCCCAGCTCTCCCAGCCTGGCTCCAGAGCAGAGGGGCTCCAGCCCTTGGCGCATCTCCATTGCGTCCTCTGGACCTGCTCTAAGAGGTCCATGTCCACCTAGTCCTGAGGGCTCCAGAGCTGGACACATTATTAAACCACCAGAACCTACATCCCCTTTATTTGGAGTTCAAAGTATGCACTTCAAAAAGTGTGAGTTATCCTTGCTGAAAGGGTGTGGATCCAAGGGCAGCTGAAGACGTTATTGCTGTCCTCACCTACCATATGAGTAGAGCCCAGACAGCTTCTAAATAAGTACCTCAGGTACACCTGGAGGACACTGAGCCTCAGGCTCTGCTAAGCCTGCAGAGCAATGAAGGAGGAAAGGATGTGTGTTGGCACCTCAGACAAGAGTCCCCCTGCTTGGGGGATGGAGGTGGAGAGAAGCACATGAGCGCCGTGGCTGTCTCTCTAAGAGCTGGGGTTGTTTTAGGGAGAAATCATCTGAGATGATTTTGTGGACTTATTTCATTACCTCTTGAAAGGTTGCAAATGAAGGGAATTGCTGGATCTCGTTTTGCCCTGTGAGCTTTACTAGTCGCACCCCTCTGAGGAAGGATCAGATTGGAGTAGTTTCTTGGGAAGTCTCACTGGTTTTTCAAACATTTTCTTGTTCCAGATGAAGATGAATGTGCTGTGGGAAATCCTTGTTCCCACACCTGTCACAATGCTGTGGGATCCTACTACTGCTCCTGTCCCAAAGGCTTCACCATCTCTGCTGATGGCAGAACGTGTCAGGGTAAGAAAGGTGCTGCTGGGGACAGCTTGGATACAAATACCCCTTAGATAATTTAAGGCTTTAAAATGCCTTAAGAGGCACTTAAATTGCTAATGAGAGGTTTTATTCAGGCCATTTTCTCATTATAAGAACACAATTTATTGGTGGTATTCTGATTACTGCATAGCTGAATGTACTTGCAGTCACATGTTTCTAGTTGCTCATGCAGAGGGCACTGGTTAGTGGGTCCCCTGTGCTAGTGTGCACACTGCCAGCCGTGCAGCCCTGCTGGCTGCAGGGTGGGCAGCTCGTTTCCCATTGCAGACATCGACGAGTGTGCGCTGGGAGGGCACAGCTGCCACGCGGGGCAGGACTGCGAGAACGTGCCCGGCTCCTTCCGCTGCGTGCTGCGCTGCGGGAGCGGCTTCCGCAGGACGCCCGACGGCTTCGGCTGCCAAGGTGCGCACGGGCTGCGGCTCGGGCTCATCAGCTCTCGTGCAGCTGAAACTCACTTTAGAGAGGCGTCTCCAAGGCATCTCTCTCTATACATTTTCATTCTCAAGGTTGTGGATTTTTGGGGGTTTGGTTTTTCTGTAGGTTTGTTTTGTTTTTTAATCTTCTGCTTCTTCTGTCTTTAGAAATAAATTTAAAATTCCATCAGGGAAGAACTTACCATTCTTGGGTTTGTGTCCCGTCTGCATTTTCTTGTACAAAGATGGGAGAGCAGCAAACACTCCTGAGCAGAACTCAGCCAGACTCTGCTCAGGTAATGCCCACGGGGCAACTCCCAGCTCTGGTGTCAAGGATTTGTGTTATTCCACAGACATTAATGAGTGTCAAGAGTCCAGCTCCTGCCATCAGCGTTGCTTCAATACCATAGGAAGTTTCCACTGTGGCTGTGACCCAGGATTCCAGCTGAAGGGCAGAAAATGCGTGGGTAGGGATGAAGTTCTGAATGTCCATTCCCTCTTTCCAACAGAGTTCAACATTTATTTGTTGTTCTGTTTGCTTATGAAAGAAAATGCTGCTATGGATGATACACTTGATGTACATTTTGGAATCTGTCAAGCAGTACTGAAAGCCAGAGGCAGCAAGAATTGGGCTGACTGATCCATGTGCATGAAATGATTCAATGTGTGGACACAGGGTAATTTCATTACATAATTTAATCCAATCCTGCTTTTTTTTTTTTTTTGGCTTTTGTTTGAATAAGATGTCAATGAGTGCAGGCAGAACGTGTGCAGGCCTGATCAGCTCTGCAAGAACACCCGTGGTGGCTATAAGTGCATTGATCTGTGTCCCAGTGGAATGACCAAAGCAGAGAATGGGACTTGCATTGGTGAGTAGAGGCATTAATGCACTATGTGTGGCTATGGGAAACACAGGGACAATGATGATGTTTATTTTTTTTAAAAACCCTGAAGATTGTCCATCTCCAGTTATTAATATTTGCACATAGTAAAGCACAAACTTGTTTTTGCTTATGGAACATCTGTATTTAACTTTTTTCTAGTTGGTATTAAAAAGCAGATGCATCCTTGCCACCTCTAGTTTTCCACTGTTCTTAAGCAAGAACAGTAAGATTTCCTTTGGTGTCTTTTCTGTGTCAGCACCTTGATTTCTCTCAGTTATTCATTGACTGAAATGTTTTGCTCTGTATGTGCATGATCTCTTAAGAGTTTGGCTCAGGAGCTCTCAATCAAGAGCACAGGTCCCTGCTGCTTATCAGGGAGGGATTTGAGCACAGCTGATGTTGTAGGTGGTAGCAAAGCTTTTGTTCCAGTGGAATCATGGGATGATTTGGGCTGGAAGGGACCTTAAAATGTTATCATCTATTTCTACCCCTTGCCATGGGCAAGGACACATTCCACTATCCCAGGTTGCTCCAAGCCCCATCCAGCCTGTCCTTGGATGCTTGCAGGGGTGGAGCAGGCACAGCTTCCTCCCGCAGTAAGGATGTTGCAGAGCTGTGACTGTTCCCTTGCCGTGTGCTGCAGATGTTGACGAGTGCCGGTCGGGGTCGCACCAGTGCCGCTACAACCAGCTGTGCGAGAACACCCGCGGCAGCTACCGCTGCGTGTGCCCGCGAGGATTCCGCGCCCAGGGCACGGCCAGGCCCTGCGTGGGTAAGCTGCCACTCAGTCCTCTCACACCTTTGCTCCGCTTTTGCCTGGCTTTCTGCTGCAACGCACCAGCAGTGCTATCCCTGTGGAAGGCCGTGCTGTAGAGACAAGTTTGCTCTGCATTTCCAAATTGCCCATCTAAAAACAAACAGAGCTAAATGGTTCCAGAGAGTGGTTTGAGGCCGTACTTTGAAAACAAAGTGTAAGAGGGTCTCAGAGCACTGGTGGATGGATGTGGCAAGTGACCACTCCACAGGAGGCTTCACTTACAAAAATCAGGTGGGGTTTGTTGATGTGCCTGGCTGTGCCCTGGCCTGCCCTGGCTCACCCCTGAAGGCAGTCACACACGGTGTCATGTGGGTTCCCCTAGGGAGCACACCCCAAGGAGCTGCAAGAGGCCCGACAGACCCAGAACTGAGTTTGGCTCCTGAACATCCCAAATACGCCTATCCCTCAATCAGGACTGCCAGGGGTGTTCCCCAGCAGGCAGAGCACAGGGACCTGATCTGCATTCCTCCCTCAGTGCTCCCCTCCTGGCATGGGTGGCTCCCAGCAGGGAAGGAGTAGGATCCCTGGCACTCTCAGGAATGCCAGCCATGCAGTCACTCCCTGTGCCATCTTGGCGTAAAGCCTCGCAGGGTTTCCTCCCATGTCACAGGAGGCTCTGGAGCTCTGATGTAGGGAGCAAGAGAGTTTAATGTGTGGGGCCAGGGCAAGTGGATAAGCACTTCCCCTGGTATTTAATAGATTTCAGGAAGGCAGTAGGATCGTTTAGAATCACCTTTACTGCATTTATGTCAAATACTTAAAATGTCAGAGCTGACCTACCCTGATAATGAGGATTTCTGAATTCGGGTATGTGACACGAAGTGAGGTTGGTTTCCGTTGCTGTTACGTATCATGTTAGAAAAGCATTCCTCCCTGATGACTTCTTCAAGATTAGCTTTCCTAAATGATAAATAGTTTTTTCTTATTTTATTTTTTTTTAACAACCTAAGGTTTTGGCTGTCAAAAGCCAGGAATGTTTGGGATTTTTCTAAAGAGATTAAATTGCACTAAGAAATGTTTGGCTGTAGACCAAGGTATTACTTTCGCCATCTGCCTCTGTACTGAAATAAAACCAATCCTAGCCTCTTAACTTAAATTTAAGCCATTTAAACTTCTGACAGGAAAAAGCCAGGTAAAGTCTAGGACTGTAGGTTTTCACAAAACACCAACAACCTTAAAGCTGCCTTCCGACCAAGGGCTGCTGAAAGCTCCCTCCTAAAGTATTTTTATCCTTTGAATTTTTATGTTCCTAAATATATATTTAAAATATTCATCCAAAGTATTAGTTTTGTTAATAAAATCCAGTTTTTATTGTCATTGTTGACGGTGAGCAGAAGAAGTGAATTTTGTTCCTGCCTGAGCCATTTTTACCCTGGGTAAAGCCCTTTGTGCCACAATTCCCTTTTTTGTTTGTTGGACGGGGAAAAGATGCTCCTTTGTGACTCCCACAGAGCTCTCTCTGCCCATTTACCTGAATTACAGCATTTCTGGGAGCTGTGTTGTGTTCTCTCCTTTCCACACAGGTGGAAGGGCTTTGCTAAAAGCTGCTATAGTGCAGATTACACATGCAAGGCTATCTAGAATATAAAATCAGGTACTGTTTTTCAAATTAGAGAAAGCCTGAAAATCTAGCTGTTTCAATTTCAAAATAATTTTACCTTGTTCTTGTAAATATTAGGGTTTCCATGCCTCAGTGGCCTCTTCTCACAGAGGCAGCCCTGGAACCAGCACCGGTGACTCCCTGCAGTCAGTTCTGCTTGTATTGCACAGGCTGCTCTTGCAAAAGAAATTGCTCAAATTTTCACCTGTTGTCTTTCATAATTTCTATGATAATCTTCTATTGCTTACCCACCACTGTTCCAAGGACACTGGTTGTCATAAAGACATCAGTGTTAATATATTTTAGGCAGGTACAGAATGTAAAAGTCAGCACTTAGTGCTAAGGAAATAGTGAGTTTGTTTTCTTTTACACGTATATGAATAATAAAATTTTCATTTTAAGCACATACTGAGATTAATACACTTCAGATCAGTTGTTGTCATACTTAAAGTGAAATTCTTGTTTGTAACACGTGAAAATTCTACCTTAAGGGTAATTCCACAAATATGTGAAGTTTCAGTTGTATGTTTGCCAAATAACAGCTGGAAAATATTTTAACACAGTGCAATTACTACTTCTGGATTTCCAACTCCTAAAGTATTTAATTATTAATATCCCCTTAAATGGTTTAAAACCTTAAATGTATCAAATATTAACCACTTCATAAAAATGCAGCCTAATGTTCTATATTTCTGACAGTATTGATTTTTAAATACTATTCTCATGAATTTGTGGCTTGGGGAGTTACAAGCTGTGCTCAAAAGCTTCTGTTCATAGGGGATCCAAATGAAACTGTAACAACACTGGCTTAATGGCATTTTTACAGTAGTAATTGAAAGAATACACACTACTATGGAATAATTAAACTATTATTGAGTTGCCATTAAGATCATCCTTAATTTCTAGTAGGAGAATGTTTATAATATATGTCAATTATAGATATGTTGTGATGTATGTTAATAGCAGGTTTTTCATTTCTGGTCATCACAGTGTTGTTTGGAATTAACAGACTTTTGTCTTTTTCTGGTGAAGAAATACTAAGTTTGAAAAGAAGCATAGTATGTGTCAAATTTCCAGCTAAGCCTGAAGTAACTTGATAAAAACTATAGAAAATTTCTTTCTGGTAGTGTGGGAGAAGGTCCTGCAGTCCCAGAAGCACTTATAGTTACTTGGAGGAAAGGACACTCTGCATGTTGTACCCTCAAGGCCTTTACCATACTTTGTATGCTCAGCACTCAGTTTTGATTTAAGGATGGATGTTTACTGCTGGTCCAAATAACTTTGGACTGCAATTTAAACAACTAAAAAGAAAAAGACATTGCTTAGGAGAGCAAAAATAATTCTGTTTTTTAATTGTCCAAAAGTGAATTAGCATGTACTTTTTAAGTCTCCAGCTTGTCACAGCTGAATGACCAATAACAGCATTAGAAGTTAGAACATACCCAACCTCTTGCCCCTGCAGCCTTGAAACATCTTATTGAGCCTGATGCCCCCACCCCTGGAAGTGTCCAAGGCCAGGTTGAGCAGGGCTTGAAGCAACCTGGGCGTCCCTGCCCATGGCAGGGGGTGGGACTGGCTGAGCTGTAAGGTCCCTCCAGCCCAAAGCATTCAATGATTCTATGATTCCCTCAACACGAGGCACAATAACCACACCAAAGCCTGTTGTGCTTCCCTTAGTGTGGGGTGTAAGGAATTTCTAGCACTGTAGTTCTCTGGAATGCTCTGTGTTAAGCGTTGTCTTTTAAAGAAGGGACCAGCAGCTTGTTCCACTCATCTGTGGAGCACTTAAGGAAAAAACCCCAGTTACTAAGAGAGTATTGAGCAATTGAAGCTGAAACAAGGCTTCAGCAGGGCTCCTGTCCTGGTGAACACAGTCACATCAGCCTGTGGGAGAATGAAGGTCTCTTACAGTCCAGGAGAGTGGATCCTGCCTGCTTGGCCTAGTGTTCTCCATGTTCTACTGCCTCCAAATCTCGCTTTTATGTCTTCAGCTTGTTCCTGAGACTGAGATAAGTATCTGTGTGTATATATACGTATAGTTATGTGTTGTTGTTTGTTTGTTTTCTCTCCTTTCCACATGGTTTGGGGCTCTGGATCATGTCACATGAGCAGACATTAATGAATGTGAACAAGTGCCTAAACCCTGTGCACTTCACTGCACCAACACCCCTGGCAGCTTCAAGTGTTTCTGTCTACCTGGGCAACAGTTACTGGGTGATGGGAAATCTTGCGCCGGATTGGAGAGGGTGCCAAATTCAGGTGCCTATTACAGTAGCTATAACTATGCTCAGTTCTCCCCTGGGAGAGACAACCAGCAACTGCAGCACTATTACAGGCACTCCTCAAATCTCTACAGCTCCTTCTCAGAGTATAGGAACAGCAGAATACCTTTCTCCAGGACTAGAAGGAACCTTAGAGAAACTTGTCCTGAAGGCTATGAGGCAAGAAATGCCAGATGTGTAGGTAAATGTCAGTCCTATCTGTGCAACTCTGTTTTGGGCCTTATTCTTAGGTTACTGTGTGGTATATACCCTGGGTCAAGGGTTTGTGGTGCTGGGGTTTTGTTTTCTATTACGCTGGTCAATATTCAGACAGTTCTGCATGTTCTGGTCTCTGCTGTCTTGGCTCACATTGTAGCAAAAACGTTCTCAAACCTCCTTATAACCTCTTGTTTTAATTGTGCTGCTTATTACCTGTTTGCGAAGTATTTCCCTCTGTTTTTCTCCTGATCACAGTAGCTCACCTTGGTGAATCTTGTCACCCTCCAAAAATCACGATAGCCCCAGTCTAGTTACAGTGCTTCTGTCAGACTGCCATTGGCAGCAGTAATTTGTGTCAGAAAGGTTTGGAATAAACATTTTAGAATTGATCACACTGGGGCCAGTGCCAACACTGCCACAGGACCATCAGCCACTGTCATACGGGCAACAGGCAGAGAAGCTTTTAAATTGTTACTATTTTATGTAAGAAAAGGGGTTGCAATGTAACTCAGTGAGCATGGAGAAGACATCAAACCTTGTATTTAAGCTCCAGAGAGTTTTCAGTAGTCATATCCATGTGGATTGTTATGGTATAGAAGTTTAATTGAGAGACCCAGCAATACAATTTTGAGGGAAGGAAGGGTTTGTTTCAAATTTGGATCTTCATCCCAGCTTCCAGCTGGAATTAGTTAATATGGCATGAATATTAATAATACTAATATTCAATGAAACTTTCATTTCATTGAATAAATATCTAAATTTTAAAATTACTGTTTAATATGAAAAATACCCCCAAATGATGCTTTTGTTAAAGAAAATTCTTTCCATAGGCAACCATCAGGATTTGCTAACAGCACAGAGGTTTGTAGTCACATCTGTTTCTCTTCTCTGCATTTTGATCTAATGCAACCCCTGTCAGCCAGACAGAGGGGAAGCAAAGACTTTCCTTCCACTGATTTAACCATGCAAGTCTGAACTCCTGCATGAGATTACTGCTGTCCTGAACTAGGCAGATGTTTCAAAACCCATTACAATTACAAATTATCTGTGTCTAAATCATGCTAATGTGGTTTGAAAACTTTACATAATGTGGTCTGGTACTGGTACTTCTGTACTTGAGAGGGACATTAAAAAAAAAAAAAAAGAAGAAGAAAGAAAAGAGCATTCAGTGACAGTCTTCCCAGCTACTGAGCCTAATTCATCCCCCTGGCACAGGCAAGGTCAGTTTAAAAGGGAAACAGCTTTGCCTGAGGAGGGAGTGACTGTAAGGAAGACTCACCCAATGACAAGGCTTCCTCTGGTGAGATAAGGGGTGTGGGTGTTCCCTAAGCATGTTGCTTAACACCTGATTGATTATCAGGCAGTTCAGATTGCTTTGGGGGCAGGACTCTGTCTGTATGACCCTGGCAGTGGACACAGGTGGTACATCCCCCTTTCTCCCAGAGCTCTGTCTCAGGACTGGTCTCCTCAGCTGGGATCTGTCAGAGCTGCTCTTCACCGAGGGGAAGAACCCCTCAAAGCTGACTGTAGTGCCTGCAGAGTTACAAGGAATGGCACAGGTAAGGGGAGAGGACACTCTAGACTTAGATGTTCAACCCCATCAGAAAAAAAGATCCAGACAGCTCCCACCAGCTCTGTCTGTACACTTGCAGTACATAAATAGGGGAAAAGTACCTGTGTTCATGGCAGGCTCAGGGAATGCTGAGGTGTTGGTGCTTCTCTCCGCAGACATCGATGAGTGTGAGAGCAGAGACACGTGTCAGCACGAGTGCAGGAACAGCCTGGGCAGCTTCCAGTGTGCCTGTCCCGCGGGATACCGCCTCATGCCCAACGGCAAAACCTGCCAAGGTACGGACAGCCATCCCTGCAGTGCTCAGGCAGAGGTCTGCAAAGAAACCAGACACAAACCAGGCCCAGCACATGGCTAAGCCTCCTCTCTGAATTGGCTATGTGAGAGTCAGCATTCAAAATTTCAAGTTTCAGAAGTTTTTATATTCCACACTTTATTGTTTCATAAAACATCAGCAAACTAGACAATTGCAACTTCTAATTCTCTGCAGTTCCCCTGTGACTTCACATTACACATTGAGCTCCAAGCTCTAGGGTCAAACAGAGGCACATTCTGGGCTCTGCTCAGCCTTTACCCACTTTGGTTTTCACCCTTTAATTCTTCTACTAGCAGTTGATCTCTTGCATGTTTTTCCATCCAGATATTGATGAGTGTCTTGAAGAGAACATAAATTGTGGATCAAATCAGATGTGTTTCAACATGAGAGGAAGTTACCAGTGCATAGACACTCCTTGTCCACCCAACTACCAGAGAGAGCCACATTCTGGGTATGTTTTATTCTCAGCCCTTTCTCACCTGCCCCAAGCTCAGCTCCTTAACCTTTGAATGTTAAAGTAGAAAATTTACATTTGCCTGACACCCGTAGAGCTCACACTAGCTAAAGGTAAGGCATTGACATTGGAGATCATGGAGTCAGAGAGTCCTGGGATGGTTTGGGTTGGAAGGGACCTTAACAGAACATCCAGTTCTACCCTCTGCCATGGGCAGGGACACCTTCCACTATCCCAGGGTGCTCCAAGCCCTGTCCAGCCTGGCCTTGGACACTTCCAAGGGATGAGGGCAGCTGCAATTTCTCTGGGCACCCTGTGCCACTGCCTCAACTGCCAGGGAAGAATTCCTTTCTAACATCTAATCTGAATCTCTCTAATGGCCTGACTTGCCATCAGCTTCAAAGCATAAGATATATTCTTTTAGTCATGAAAATAATGCCAAGTTCCTGAAAAGCTTTGTTATTTCCCTGTTCTAAGAAAAAAACCCATATTTATTTCTTTTAATCTTTCAATATCCTCAAAGAAAAATAGCTTGTTCCATAGTCAGAAACCATCTTTTGGGATCAAACTCAACTGCAGTGACATCTATGGTGATATGGAGGTCATGTCCTTCGATCTCCATCAGCACTGGCAAAGTGCACTAGCAAAGATTTCATGTTTTAACTTTTGATTAATAAAAGTAAATTTTATTCTGCCCTTCATTCCAAATTCTTTATTTTGTGACCTAACAGACACACACCTCAAATGCTGCCCAGAACATTTTAAACTAGGTCTTCCCATTCTAATTTAAGAGCACAATCACTAAAACTTAGCCTATGGACGTCAATGACATCAGTGTAGCCAGCATCTTTCTGAAATGATCCTGTTGAGGCAAAAAGGAACATTAAACTGGGCTGCAGCTCTAAAGGGGCAATGGATGAAGAGTGCATGAGCACTTCTCTAGAAATTTTAATCTGCAACAGGGTAAACAGGGGAAGAATTTCTCCTCTAAGACCTATCCCAGTACTTGAGATACTGTGCCTTCTCCCTGGGCTAAAGCCTTCTGCTTCTTCCTAGGTTCTGTCTCAAAAGCTGCCCGGCCAATGACCTGGAGTGTGACTTGAGCACCTACGCCCTGGAGTACAAGCTGCTGTCGCTGCCCTTTGGCATCGCTGCGGGGCAGGATCTGATCCGCCTGGTGGCCTACACTCACGACCAAGTCATGCACCCCAGGACCACCTTCCTGATGGCGGACGAGGACCCCGCCGTGCCGTTTGCCCTGAGGGATGAGAACTGGAAGGGGGTGGTGTTCACCACGCGGGCGCTGCGGGAGCCCCGGACGTACCGCATGGGCGTGCGGGCCCTGTCCTACAGCGCCGACGGCAGCGTCGAGTACCGCACCACCTTCATCATCTACATCGCCGTGTCCGCCTTCCCCTACTGAGCGCCGGCCCCGGCAGCGAGCCCGCAGCTGAACCTCCTTCCCCAGGGCCAGGGGGTGCTACCGCTTCAGCCTGACTCTGCTGCCCGCCCCAGACTGGGAACCACCACACTTCAAAGGGTGCTATGCTCTTTTCTCCTCCCCTGCTTCCTGGAGGCTGCCTCTCCAGTTCCATTGTTCCAATTCAAGAGGAAGATCTGTGGCTTTGAGGACCTGTTACCACTTGCTTTATTTATTACACTGGAATAGTCATTTTCCGCAGTATGTTCTGAAAACCAGCAGAGAAATCCATGTAGTCAAAGCAGTAAGCAAGGAGCAGCCTCCACTGAAAGTAACTGAAGAAAATAAGCCCATAATTTCAAGTGGTCTACATATTTTAAAGGTTGCTAAGTGTTTTAAATTTTGTATCTATTAGATTTTTTCCTTATCAATTACCCAATAGAATTAGGGCTGTGCTATACTGTGTTGTGTGCTTGAACCCACCAAATACCACCGTGCCCAAGGGTTGCAAATGCTGACATTAAATGTTTAAATGACATTAAAGTTTGTTTGCAGCTAACGAATCTGGAGAATTTGGAACTAGTACCTTTGGTTTCCATGCAAGTGTAGAGATGTTGCTATTTTTTGGAAGAAAAAACCAAAATGGCTGCTTCTCCTTTATAGAGCAGGTATTTTATAACTTGTTTTTACTCTGCCATTCTGGTATAGCCATTTATTTAACCCAAACCCATATCCACTGCCATACTCCCAGCTCAGTAAATGGTCTGGGGATTTACGCACATGGAACATTTTTCTCCAAAGGTGATGTGAGTTTGGTTCAATAATGTCAATACACTGTACACAAGTGACTTTGCCAAGATGTATTCTATTTTTATGGACGTGTATATATGTGGTTTTTCCTATGTGTATTTTCTATGCAGTATCTCAAGAGTGTTTTACAGTTAAGTTTGCATAAAAGGACAATGTCAATACAATGAAAATAATCAAAATAAAGGTTCCCATCACCTTTGAGACTGCTGGGAGTTTTATCTTTGAAAAAATTCTTTTCCATTTCTAAAGCTCTCGCCCTAAGTACCAGGAGACAAGGCAGAAGGTACTATGCCCAGCAAACCAGGGAGCAGCTCCAGCTCTTTTCCCTCTTTCTGGCACTCTGGGGTAGTAAGAGATTATCACCAGCTTTAAAGTAGATTTTTTGCCACAGGGACAAATTGTCTCCCAGTAGAATTTTGTCTCTGTTCTTGTGTATTATTAACTAACTTTCGATGTCCCCACTTGTTGTCCCCTTGTTTTTTCTTCCCAGTGCACCAAGTGAAGTAGTCCTGCAAAACAAAGATGACTTAAAATTGTTTTGCACTTTCTACAGATTTATCTGAGTTACAGACTTCAAACTGAACAGGTTTGCTTCTCGGAAACCTGACTTGAAAAATAAAAGCAGCTCAAAGAAGACAAATCCCATGAAAAAGACATGAGGGAAGGAGAAATGAGAGTAAGTTATAATAGATACAGGTAGATACCTCAATGTATTTTATGGATGAGAATCAGACTGAAAGTGATGTCATTAAAGGAATCTAATTCCACTCCCAGAACACAAAAAATTCTACTCTGACATATTTTGTGAGAAAGGAAAAACCCCAACAGAGTTGACTGCCTTTCTGACCAATTTGACCCTGAAAGAAGTAATAGTCACTTACCAGATGGAAGCCACTTAATCACAGCCATGGCTCCAAGTTTGCCTTCTCATCCAGGCTTTCCAGGAGCCAGCTCGAGGAGGAGCTGCTTGTCCGTGTGGAAGGTGTTCCTTACCCTGAGATGATGCCAGGACTGAGGGACCAGTGAGATATGGGTCACTGTGAGCATGGTGGTTTTCACTCAGGGACTCAGAAGGGAAGTGCTGAGTAAAGGAGAACTTGTGCCATGGCCTTCACTTCTTTGGACATCTTGAGCTGTGTTAAAATTTCATTTCTGCACTATCAAAAAGGTTGCAAGTAATGTTAAATTAGATCTCAGAGCAACTTGTACCTGCTGCTGCTCTACCTCCATAGGCTACCTGGCCCTGTTGCTGACAGGCTGGAAAAGCTGCTGCTTATCATTAGTTTTCCTGGTCTAGCCTGAAAGGCCAGGGGCAGGTTATTACATGTTTATGTGCCCACATGAACTTGGGTGTTTGCTAAAGATTAAAAATCCTGCTTTCATAAATCCAAATTTTAAATACAACAAATACTCTACTGTGTTTATTACCACTTTGGATAAGGCTTCCCAAATCTTAGATGCATTTATCAGTGTCTCAGGGCTGTACAGTCACTTTGTCCAAGCCCCTCTACTGGTCTGCAGCAATATTTGCACTAAGGTTCACTACCATCCCATAAAAGGCTGTATATGGTCACCACATCATTTGTCACAAAACTATTTGAAAATGCTCTCCTATCACAAACAACTAACTCTAATAACAGCATCCTAAGAGCAATATGTGAGAATGTTAAGTTCTTATTAAAAGACACCACACCACCAGAAAAATAATACTTAAAGGGAGGTCTTAGGGAGAGCAATTAATGAACAGATAGTTAATGCTCCACTGCTACCTCAGGCCTGTGTTTACCTTCCTTCTGCATAAGCCTACTGTTCTCACTGCTGATTGGATTTTCTGGAGCAGCATTTTCTCCTGGCCCATTTATCCCTGAAACACTGTCCTGTGCCACAGGCTCTGCCTCTGTTCCTGGCCCTCACCTCTGTGCAAACATAGTGACATTTCATTAACTACCCTACTGGGATCAAACACACCCTGTGGAAGATGGCAAAAGAAGATTTATTTCCCATAGCGAGGAATTTGTACACAGGGGTGGTTTCAGGGTGACATCTGGTGGCATCCCAGCAGCTGGGCACGTCTCCTGAGGCTCACCTCCTGGTGGGCACACCTTGGCTCCCAACCACCTGCTTGCTGCAGCAGTGCCCAGAGCACTCAGCCCATGCCTGTATTCCAGGAAAACATCTGCTAAACCCCAGCCCTTGCCAGAGCACAACCAGACTCTTCCTCCCAAAAACAATCCTTTCTTGGTAAAGCCTAAAGGAAACTACATGTTAAATACAGCCCTTTGCAAAAACCCGTGTGATTCTTTCCAAATCGAAGGTCTAGGAGAGGACTAAGGCAGGAGAAGGAGTTTGGGGATGAAACCAGCGGTGGCTGGGGCCAGAAAGGATGGAAAATTCACAGCCAGCATCTGTTAAAGGTGACTGATTCCCTAATGCCAACCCCATCACAGTATCAGGTTTCTGTATCTCACACCCACCATAAAAGACAGGTGTTCAGGAACCAGAGGCAGGTAAGGAATGCCCATCACACCTTCTGTAAGGATCCAGCTTGCCAGCCCCTGGAGAGAGGAAATGCACTGGGGTTTTGTTTTCCTTCACACACTGGCTGAAGTAAAAAGCTACTGCATGGGTACAGTAATGAGCCTGTGCTGGATGCACAGCACTGTGGGCTAAAGGGAAAACATGTCATCAGGTGAGATGGATGCTCAGCAAAGACCAGAGCAGCTGCGCCTGACTGGGAAATGTCCAGTTCCAAGTCAGATCCAGACAGTGGGTGCGAAACCGAGCCGGATGCTGAGTAATGCAGCCGTCATTGCCCACATCGGCGGGGCACTTACAGGCAGGACACTGCTCCCAGGGTCCAAGGGGGAATTCTGGTGCCCTTTGACTTCAGAGGCGTTTCTAGTTCTGGCAGCTCAAATCCAAGGCTGCTGCCAATAAAAACTTGGCACGGTGCAACAGTTGAAATCCATGGATTACTTTACAAGGCTGGAATCCCGGTGCCTGTCCCGCCATTGCGCACGAGTGGGAGCAGGACACACAGCACTGGCTGTGGGACCCCCCAGCAGGGCTGCAGACAGGCACCTGGCACATTTCCAGTTACCTCTGTCAGGATATGGGGTGTACAAATGCATGGATGGGTGAGGGCTGCTGAGCAGTGCCATGCTTTGTTTCTGTGGAGAATCCTGCAGGCAGATAAGGCTCCTCTGGCCTTGTGGGCTTTGGCCTCTGATCTAGCGGAGAGCTTTGATTCAGCCCAAAACCAAATGGATCTCATCGCCATCACTCAGCACCCACAATGAAGTCTGGAAGCCTAAAGCATCTTCTTCACCAACTTCCATTAATGCTGCAGAGTCTGAATGGCTTAAGTGCAGGTCTCTTTCCTGAGGGGAAATCAGAGACATTTTCAGCTCTTGCACATGCAGAAGTTCCCCATTCATGCAGAGCTGCTGCTCCACAGGGACTACAAGAACTCTTAGTGAATGACTTCATTTGCCCCTTGTAACCCGGGGCAGACTGAGAGGCACAGGCCTCTGGGTGTGAGCTGGGACAGCAAGGAAACACCAGAGCCGATGGGCAGAGCTGAATGGGCATCAGCAGCACTGCACTAACCGTCTCAACATCCAAGCAGTGCATCCAGCCAGGCCCTCTGAATAAGGTTAAATGAGATCCCTAGCTGGCTGCAGGTTTTATAAACACATTTGCATGTCTGGACACACTTAACACAACTCCAATCACTTCTCAGATCATTGGGTTCAATATTCACATCTTCAGTGCACAACTGGTGCCAGATTATTCTGCTTTAGTAAGTTTAGTGTTAGAAAGGGAAGCAAAGGAGACTTGCTTGTAGATAAAGGCATATGGATAAAAAAGGTGCTGTTCAGCACTAACATAGATTCAAATTATAATTTATGAATAGCAAAATAATGGCATCACAAACATCACCAAGCCAAGGGGCTGTTCAGAATACAGAGCAAAGGTTAAGAAGTGCTCTGAAGTAATGCTGTGCAAGAAGAAGAGAACCTGTTTTTTTTCACTGTATGTAAGCACTGCACATCTCCTGTGGTTCTGGATAGCTTAAGTAGTCTTGCAATGCAGTGAGATGCAGCTGGCTTCCTTATTAATAACTTCTCATTACTAAGGACTGAGACAAGCTCCCCTCCATACCTTTTAACAGCTTACTGCACAGCAGTCACACAGATCAAGTCCTGCCCTCCTGCTCAATCACAAGAAGTGTCTCAAGGACTCCAATCATAGAGAACACCTGAGAGGTATCGAGAGATCTGCACTGCACAGCCCATAATTCAAGCAAGGCCAAATTCTTGCTATGCAAAACTATAGCAGAACCACTGCCAAACACAAAGCTGTATGTAAAAGCTTCAAAAAAGGAATGTATCTAATTTGGGGTCTCCACCTTCAGAGGCGAAGCCCACCAGCATCCCTGAAGTAAAGAATCCCATGAGTATTCCCCATTACCACTGTCCCTGATAAACACAGTGGCTCATAAAAATGTCCTGTTCCAAACAGCATCAAGGTTTCTTCACAGATTTTAGCTGTATTGTCTCTGGAATCTGCTGCTGTTCATGTAAAAAATGAGGTTTGCAAATCTGGGAGAAGAATGAGCTCCCAAATACCACAGGAACAACTGGAGTGTGCAAGCTCTTCACATAAAGCAGGCAAAGGAACAGGACTTCCCCATGTCCAGAGAGGAAAAAATGCAGAGTTCTCTGGTGCCACTGCATGACTGACTGAAATGGAAGAAGCAAAAATAACATGAGAAAACAACATTAAAACACACACTGAAGGGACTTCAAGAGCCCCAGTGATAAGCAGGGGAGGACAAAGCTTCCTTGCACCAGAACCAGACAGCTTCTGCTGAGATGTCCGAGCAACTCCCATGCTCGAGAGCTTATGGGAAAGAGATGGGCTGAAAAAATCTGCAACAAAACCATCATTTCTTCAATTCTCTTCTACTTAAAAGAACTGGACTTTAAATATAAACCTTGTAAATAACTCTGATTGCATCAAATTTATTCATCCTTCCTCATCTGTCTCATCCTTCCTCATCTGTCTGCGAGCAGTATTAGCTCACCAGTATTCACTATTTACCAATCCTTCAGGCCAGCCTGCTTTTCTCAGCTGCTGTGGCCTTGTTGAAAAGGAAATATTGGTGGTTTTCTTACTGTTTGCTCGGCAATGCTCTCAGTGATGCAGAGACTGATAGAGAACCTCAAGTTGGGTGTAACCCTGCAAAGCCCATGCCAAAATATTACCGCTAACATTTCACAGCTCATGTTTTGAAAAATTTTTTGATGCATAAACAATGTTGTCCTTTAACAGATGAGGCTCTAAGACAGAAGTGGTTTGTGTTCACCAGCCCAAATGCACAGCAAGGTAATATCATGGTGTTTTCACCACCTGTAGTAGCTTTACTAGAGACAAGCAAAGAGCCATCAGCAATTACCTACCAAAAAGCCACATCTAATGAAAGCCAGTCACAACCTTGCTAAAAAACTCCAACTGCCTTCAAATTGGGCACCTCAGCTAATCAAAATCTCTCTTAATCATAGAAAAGTTCTCAGCAGATACTACAAGTAATAGCAAGAGCTAGGTTTTATTAGAGCTGTTGTAACCCAAATGGTCTTGATATAGACTTGAAAATTACAAACAGGACAGAAAAGCCCATTGCAGAATAAATTACCCCAGCATGTAAAAACACACCAGCAGAGCAGCTAATGGAAACAGGCTGAACCTAGCTGAGAATCAGCTTTTTGGAGAAGTAAAGCTGTTTTTTGGGCAATCAGGTTCAGCTGTGAAGTTCAGCATGGCCAGATTAGCCCGTTTGTTTACAAAGCCCTGCTGATTATCTAAATAAATCACACAGCACTGGTTTTGCTCCCACCTTGTGTGCTAGACAGGAATTAATAGAAAATAACAATCACCAAATCTCCAGCCTGAAACTGGAATTTAAACCAGTCATGCTAAAGTCTGAGATATTTTCATGACTTAGAGCCGCGTGAGTAAATTGCCCATTTCCACAAGATTTTGCAGTATTTTGACAAAGTCTTTGACCACCTAAAGCTGAGCTGAGAAAAACACGATGGATGTTTGTTCCACTTGGCAAACCCCAAACTCTCCCACTTTTCTGTCATCGTTTGTGTCTTTCAACAAATGCTTCTGATACTCAGATACACATCCAGACAACATCTTCAAATTAGATATTTGGTCCCAATTACACTGAAGTCAAAGTCTGAGCTTTATGTACCTGAGCATCAACTTCTCAGCCACTTCTCAATCACAGCAATAACCTCTCCTCTGACTACAGCAAATCCTTTCCCCCCCACTCACAATAACTCTGAGTAGTGCTACAAAGACCTTGATCTTAGTCTACAAGCACAAGCAGCTACTTCTTTCCTTTCAAGTCCTCTTCAGCCTGTCTTTACTGCCAGGAATCAGCCTCGCTACCCTTCCAGATCTGTTTGCTCTTCCTCTCAAATTGGCCTTTTTTCACTTGGCAGGAGTTTGCTCCTTGCACGGAATGACTTCATTTTGCTCTTTCAACTCTTTCTCCAGAGTACTCCTCTGTTGGGCTGTCATTAGAGATAAATACAAGAAAGATAGTGAAATGCATAACTACAGGAAAGGAGTCCAACACCATTTTCTGTACAAGTTACCTAAAAAATTAGTTTTGGAAGCTATTAAACATCTTCCAGTATAACATCATGTTGGTAAACAGCACTTTCATAATGATTTCCCTTATGAGAGAGTTAGTTATTGAGCTGATTTTTCCAGTTTTACATACTCTGTCCAGATAAACTCCAGTCTATTACGGACAAAGGTGTGTGGGCTTGGATTTTAGGACCTGTTCTGCAATGTGCTCCTGGGGGAAGAACAGGGGGTTCCTCTGGCTCACAATCCTATGTATTATCTTACAAGGGATGCACTGGTACCACACCAAAACCCGTGATGGAGAAGTATTCTTGAACACATGAACACTGCTACCAAAAACCCAGAGTTTTAGCTGGCAGGATTGACTGGAGGAGCCCTTGTTGCTCCATGGGAGGGGACAGTGACAGAGTAGTGGTGCTGAAGGAAGGACCCACTGGCATCAGAAGTCTTGGACTGCAGGTGGCCCAATAAGACTTGCCATGAATATCAGATGCTGCCACCAGCACTTGCAGGTCTCAAATGCTGGTCACAGAGACAAAAATTCCCTAGGTCAGAGACATCCATGAACAGGAGGGACTCAGCAGTACCAAACCCCCAGGAGTCACAGACAGACCTGTGGTACATTTAACTCAGAAAGGGCATCCACAAACACCAGGTCACGTTTACTTTACACCATGGATGTATGGATTTAGTTCAAGTGAGAGCTGTCACCAATTCCTGACAACATCCTGGGCAGCTGCTTAGAGTACATGAGCACTTATCAATGCACCCTCAAGCCCATAGCACACTGGGACAACTTCAAAACAGAAACCAGAATTTAAGTCCTTATTTGCTGAAAGAGTGGACAGGAATTTTTTGTAAATATAATTGAGATTTCATTCTTTTATTTTGATTTTTCTTAAGATATCAAAACAGAGCATCAAAAAGCTCTGCTACTTAGCAAGCAAACTTGCAGTTACAGGTTTGAGCTTAGTTCTGAACTTCTAGGATAAAATTCTATTTTGTTCAGTATTGTCTCCAGCACAAAAGGAATATGTACTTGTAGTGTTTATAAGCCTGTTGGCAGAAATAAGGTTATATTAATTAGCTTAGTCTAATTAATTAATTAAATGAGAATTAATGTTCCCACACAGAGATGGAAAAAGCTCCCTATGGATACCTGAACAAAGCACTGCCTACATGCCATGCATTCTTATTTTTTTTAGTTACTATACAATTTCACCTGGAGTATTATATTCTGTGTCCCCATGTTCCAAGTGAACTGTAGATCCCCTTTGTCAGAAATAACTGACATGAAAACTAACCACTGCTATTGCCTGAATGGTCACAGGTTAGACAGCCTTCTTCTATTGATAGATGTTCTCAGAAGACTGCGATTTGAGATTAAATCTGTTGTATTTTAACAACAACAAAAAAAAATCAAATATTTTGAGAGTTATAATTTCTGTGTCTGGAGCAGAACTGATATGTCAGTTATTCAGTCAATTTCCTACTCCAGTTTTCCACAGACAGATTTTGTAAGTAAAGATAATCTTTGTTTGCATCTCCTATTATGCAGTCGATGTTTATTTTTAAGCTGTTCTGGTCCTGCATTAAATACATTTATTTTAATAAGATGAGCAACACTACTTGTAAATCAGAACATCTGTAAATGCCTGCAATCTGCCAGACAGTCTTGTGCAAGAGTAATCACTCCAAATAAATGTTATTTGCAATGCTCTTTAATATTATGCCAGATAAAGTGATTATAAAAGTGTAAAAAAGCCTAAAAGGATGGGAGTAACATCATATCCCTGAAATCATCACCAAGTGTCCATATTTTCTGAAGTTCACATATGAATCACAAACAAACTACTGTCCTGGCAGGACTCAAATGTCCCAGAAGGGGAACATGCATGTTCACAGGGGAAAGAAAAGGAAAGAGAAAAATGGAGCAAAACCTACAGATGTTCTATGGACAACTTAATTGTTCAAGGGAATGTTCATAGATTAACTGAGACAATTAAGGGTGATGCTTTTGAATTAAACTGCTTTCATTAACAAATGCAAAGTTGGAATGGACTTCAAAAGAACATCATCATGACCTTATTTATCATTAGGCCAATACCAATATTTCCTTTCATTAGAACATAAGTTATAAGGTTATAAGGAGGAACTAAAGGCAAGTATCTACACTTTCTCACTCTTCACTATTTAATGATGTGATTCTGCTACAAACTAGGCAAGCTGCTTTTAAATTATCTTGTATTAACCTAAAGTAGTGTTTCAGAGAGATCATCTTTGTCATTGAGATATAAGTTTAAATTTTAGCTTTGGTTTCAAAACTGGGTTAAAAGGCAAACTAGTACTTTGATCAAAATGCTCCAACAGCAACTACAATTATCTATTTAAACATTGCTTCTGAAAGTGAAAACACCCCAAAAAAACACTGGTTGGGAAACTCTGTTGAGCGGCAGGAATGGATATTTTTCACAATTTAATACACAGAAAGCTGCAGACGTTACACACCTTGTCTTTTACAACTACTGGAGTGATTTTTCTGACTCTTATTCTCAGGAAAATTTGCTTAAATTTCTAAGTTAGCAAGAGAAACCAATAATTGAATGACAGAGCTCACAGACATGGAAGGACAAATTTCGGAAGGGTGACTGAGGCATTCTCCCCTCTCACCCCAAGCCACTGAGAAAGCAGAAATTACCCTAGCAGAGGAGGGACTGAAGTAAAGTTTTGGGGCCATTGGCAGTTGCTCTGCAGCACCAGGAAGCTGGGAAATGAGTGTTGTTGCCTCTCCATTAATTATGAAATGGCAAGGTTTTACTGGATGCCCAAAGAAGACTCTGACAGACGGCTGTGACAGACGACTTAGTAAATGGAAAAACATCAGATCCGTTTACATTGAAGTAATGTCTCCAAATAACTGTCCCTGTTCTACTGTCTTACAGCAAGAGCCTTCCAAAATCACCTCAGTTTCCTGCTACAGCCTCAGCTTCACTGCACTCTTACAGCAATGCAGACTGAGAGGGCAGCCAGGGAGAGACACTGGGAAGGAACTCCTGCCCCCAAGATCCTTCTCCCACCTTGTTCAAAAATGCATCCAACTCCATCTTAAAATTCATTTGGTCAGCAGGCTGTTCCCGAGTCTCAGTGATATAATGCTTAAGAACCTTGTTCTAATGTCCTGCAATCTTACTTACAAAGTGCTTAAAATGATTGGACTTTGGCTGCTGTTGCTAAGGCTTTATTAAACTAAAGGTTCAAATAATCCTCTTCCTCTTAGTCCCCCAGATCCTCATTGCCTGGAGGTATTTACGCACAGAAATCAAAGCCCTTCTTTGCTAGAATTAAGAAACTAAAGTCCTCTGTGCTTTCCTCTCGCATCTTTCCATTACTTTTTTTATTATTGCAGCCTCTTCTCATTTGTCTTACTTTCAGTACCTTGTGCTCAGGCAGCCAAAGCTGCTCACAGTATCCCATATCAGTCTAAAAATATTAATCAAGCCCCATGGTCTGCTTTCACTGAATCCAGGCCCCTGAATTTCTGAACTGTGCTCGTCTAAATGTCACCAGAAGAGTTTGAACAGCATGTCACAATAATGGGGCAGTTTTATCTGGCCACACAGTGAAGTTCACTGAGTAACCCGAGCCCTTAGGAGCAGAGCACCAGGGCGTTGCCATGAGGTAAGGCAGAGTCATCAGCCCCAGCCAGAGCCTTGGAACAGAATGTTATGAATATAACATCAACCTGAAAATGGTGCCAAACTTCTGCAATCCTTGCAAATTCCACAGCCATCTCCCCCATCCCCCAGGATTCCCAAAGACAAAAACACTTAAGCCTATCTGCTGTCAGGGAGGGCTATTCCCAGCCCCTCCATGAGTGAGTATTCCAGGCAGTGCCTGCTGCCCACGGCCTGGTAGCTGCTCACTGACGCCAAATCCTCCTTCTGCTCTCATGTCCTGTGTCTGCAGCCCAGCCCATTCCCATCAACGCCCTGCTGGCCAAACAAACCAGCACATCATCTCCACCAACAATGAGGGACTCATTGAGTGCCCAGAACCTCTCGGGCTCTGCTTACGCCTACCAGCGTCTCCTTTATCTTCACTGCCCAGGTTCAACTTGCCTCCTGCTAAGTTTAAATAATGCCATATTTAAAATTCACCTGAACTGGCTCCATTTCTCACTGGATCTAATAATGCAGCTGGTTAAAACATAAGGCCACCCCTGGCATGGTGCACCCTCTAGCCACTTGTATTTCAGTAACCTTGAGGTGAAACAAAAGGGCTTATTCCATATGGACACCACCTACAAACCAGGGTAGTCCAATAATAGTCTGTTGTTCATGTTTTCCACATCAGGAATACTGCAAAGAAACACTACAACCATCTCAGCAAAGCCTCAAGACAATATTCAGGATTTGTACATATTCTGAAACCACCGTGAAACTGTAAACTGAGAATTTAAAAGCATCCTAAGGTTTAAAATTTATTATACACAGATGGGAAAAAAATGCTTGGATGTTTTGTGGCTTTTCACTTAGAGGTAGTAAGCTGGAATACATTCCAATAGCATCTATTATTTTATGTATGTATTTTACTGACATAAATTACTAATTTAGGAAATTTTAGTTAGTTAGTTAGTTCCTAAGTAACTACTTAAATGACCTTACTGTTGCAAGGTCCTAAAGGAAACATTTATCATCACATTTATAAAGTACTTCAAATAACTGAGTTTTTCTGTTTGGTCTTCACACTGGGCAAAATAGGCACAATTAATATTCAAGCTTCATCAGAGCTTGATATAAGCTTGATATAAGCTTAGTGTATATTATCTGANTTCAAGCTTCATCAGAGCTTGATATAAGCTTGGAAAAATAGTGTATATTATCTGTGTTCTATTTCAGAAATAGACCCCTTTAACCTATGTAAGCCTAAGCTCACAGCTCTAGTATATAAAAAAAAAATATTTATTTGTATATAAAAATCATTGTAATGCATTAAAAGTAAGCCTCAAATGGATTTGGAATTTAAATACTTATGTCTTTATCTGAAACACTTAGCTTATAAAACTAATTTTACTCAAGCCAAAGTCACAAATTTATCTTTCTCTAGGCTTAATGGAGCTAAAAATATTCATGAAACAGATGAGACTATGTAGCACATTAACCCCACTAAAAATGTCAAACATGCCCAAAACACAAGGAGAAGCACCTTATCTCTGTTTATAATTTAAACTCTGTTTCTAGTTTAAACTCATCTCATACTTTCACATGAGAACAGGTTTATTAAGATACAGTGTCTTCACAGGAACTCTTTATCTGCAAATAAAAGTTGCATCTTTTTGGGCATTCTGAAATTAATTTCCTAGAATTTGACAGACAGCTTGCAGTCCCACTGCTTTAGCTTCTCCATCCTTAAACCTTTTCTAGCAATTCTTCCTCTAGTAGATGTCCACTTTATGGATTCTAAGGATCATTTTGAAAATGTGGTGTTCACATCACAGTTACATCAAATTACTTTAATCTAACAGTTACGTTAAAAACTTAGGACTTGCTGTTCTCCTGAACACACTGGTGAGTTTGGAGCATATGTTATATTCTTGAAGAATTAAGGAAAAAAGATTAATTAAAACATCAAGAGATCTGAATTTCCACTGAGCTTGGCATGAAAGGCTGAGCAAGATGCTTCCCTTTCCAGCTCCTTTTCCTTTCAGTGTATTCAGGACAACCAAGAGCCCATAATCAGGTACCAGGAAAGGACCATTGTAGGATGTTTCTTTGGGCTGTTCTTCCTCAGGTGGCCCCTACATTCATCTGAGAGCTCGTTTTCACTGCTATTTGACATCACAATGTAGTCACTAAGCTCCTGTGGGATTGGCTTTGGCATGCTGTTACACTGAGCTTTCCCATAAATTGTGTCTCTCCATCCTGCTCATTTCTCACATCCTGCACTGAACAGCAGCAAGAATTGGGCTGAATCATTTACTAAAAGCACAGGCAGAGGAGGGGCTCTAATGTTCATTGTCAGTATTTGGCACATGCACCTCCACCCCATGCTCAAGGTTTTCACTCCTCAGCAGAAAAGGAAGAAATTAGCAATGTCATTTTGTTACTGACAGGATTTCTGGAAGGCCATGCTTTTAAGCAGCAGTTATTTTATATTATCATAGTTATGCAAATTCTTTTCTTTACAGTCTAATTGAACCTTTATGATATTTGTTTGTCAGGTACAGCACCCATAAACACAGGATAAATTATGTTCTCTTTTACGAATATGCTTATGTCAACTCATATTCTTTACCAGCACCCCTAGGATTGTCTCTTATTTCTCAAAACTAACTTTGAGCAAAGGATGTTGCCAATACCCTGAGCTCAATCTTTCAGGAATAGAATTGTCTTAAGGGTGGTGCATTATTTATAATTTTCATCTTCAAACCAACTGCTTTGGTCACAAAAACATATGACTCATTCTGAAGTGAATAAAAGAAGGCTGCCTGTAACAAGTCCCATCCTCCAGACACATCTCTGATGATGTACTGAAACAAGATTGTTAGGTGCAGAGGGAAAGGACTTTGTCTTGTTTGGTCTGCAAAGCACCTTTCTTTTCCTTTGGAAGAAGAGAAGCTTGTAAGGACGACCTGCTACTTCCCTTAAATACCTTCTCCTAACATGTCCTTTACAAATGCACCTCCCTCCTCACATCAGAATCTGACATCCAAAGCCTGTTCTAATCTTTGGGAAGAAAAAAAAAAAAAAAAGTTCCTTCCCACTGTCTATACTAGAAAGGGAATCTTCACAGTCCAGCCAAGGGAAATAGTCTTTCTTCAAACTAGGCTTTTATTGCAGGCAGGTATTATCTATAAACCTGTCAGCCCATCAGAGAGTGATGCAAACTGCTCGATTCTCTACTGGAGAGATTTTATTTTCTGTTCAGTCCTCATTACAGCTCAGAGTCCCTCAAAAAGTTCAGTTGAAGTGCCATCAGCACAGAGAACACTGTGACAGAAACAGAGCAAACCATGTTTGGTGATACCAACCCATTCTCAGGTGTCAGTTACACAAAATACAAGAAAATGTTGCCAGACTTTTGTGTTCCTTTTCCCTTCACAGTGATGCCAATCAAGGTACAAAAGCCTGTCAGATGCACCTGCACTCCCATGCTCTGCCTTGGGGAAGAGAAAGGTCTCTTTTCCTGTTGCTGACTGGTGATTAAACATGTCCTGGAGCACAGCAGTTGATAGCCCACATTCTTCTAGACATGCATCATGTTCACCTATTCTATATGGGGGTGAGGGAGCTGGGATGGAGAGATGTTTCTGTTTTCTCTTTCTGAAAACATTACAAGAATTTGCTCCCTGGCTGTTATTAAGGCCACAGTTTGTGCTGGATTTAGTCTAAGCCCTGGTAGGATAAGTAATACCAATAACAGCAATCAATGAAATGGGTTTCTGACACTGCAGCTTCTTAAATAGTAAACTAGACTATAACATGCCCATCTATGCAGTAAAAAATATTACATATTTAATATCATGTATTTACAGCCAAAGGTTGACATCAGTACAAATTATAGCTCTGTAAAGTACACCAGAAAACCAGTTCTGAGACTTCAGACTCTTAACACAAAGGCAATCCCCAATTAAAACCTAGACATGTCAACGGCCAAAAACCTATACTACAGAGGGCTCCAAATTTCAAAATCCTAATTTGAAATCCTCTAACCATGATCTTAAGTATCAGATTAGATTTCTCCTAACTCTAATCCTACCTCTGCAATCCCCAGATAATGTATATATTGATGTGCTGAATTGTTAAATCCAATCTTCCTTATAGGCAGAGATTAGTCTCTCTATAAAAGTAAAATACCTGGCTGTGGGTCATGTCTGCTGACATTTTTTGGGCTGTAGAAGCCTAAATATTGACTCCAGCCCACGTCCTTAGGCTAACCTCAACAATAAGGCCAATCCCTACAGTAACATGCAAAGCAACTGGAACACACAAATCTCTAAAAATTTAGACTGAAACTCAAATATATAAATTGAACTTTAATGAAATACACAGAAATGCTATTATTAAGCATATACTGAATTTTAGACATAAATTTTAATATCATGAAGACCCCAAACTGAGTTTTACTATGGAGATCAATTCCTATGATAATGCAGAAGGCTGACCTTTGTCAGCCCTCAGCCCTCCTTTTAACCTCCTAGTGCCAGAGGTCCAACACCAGAAGCCCTGACTGTGAGCCCAAATAAATGCTGAGTAATACCAGTATATTGATCAATCCCTACAGTAAATGAGAGCAGCAGGGCTGTGCCAGGCACCTCCCTAAAACCGAACACCACAAAGTTGAATCACTGATTTATAATCTAACTTTAATTCAAACCATAAAATTAATTTGAAGTCTAGAAGGGGGATGAATCATTTGAACAGAAAAGCTGCCAGCCCTCTTTTAACTCCTTGGGCTTTTAAAATCCACAGAGGCTCATCTTTCCAAAGCTTGACCTTGACCCCAACCTCCAGCATAGTTACCCCTCAGGAAGGATATGGGGACTAGCTCACATCCCCAGCCCCAACAGCTGTGAGTGCTGGCAGTCCATGCTGTGAAGGACTGTTTAGGAGAGGTAAAGAACTCCCTGCCAGAAGAGAGCTCTTACCAACCATGCTGGTGCCCTTGGTAATTACATGGGCTTTCAGTTTAGATTCCTAAAACCTAATACTCAGCTCTAACCCCAGACTTAATTAGAGGCAAACAGAAGCCAATGCCTAGAAATTTCCTGATATATCAGAAAGATATCTGGATAACAACTACAGCTTGGGGGTTTTTAAAATTTTATTTTCCCTCATCAGTTAAGGTCAAGTATTTTGCCTTTGCTGCAGATCATTCCTGCTTTAGATCAGCACTGCACAACCTCTGATATAACATAGCCTTGGTGAATAATTTACATATTTGCCATAATTTCATTTGTAGACAGAAAATTCCTGTTGTATTTGAAGTACAAACTCAGAGCTGCTAAGCCTCAGTGCCCTGCTTGGAGCTGCTGCAATCATGCTGTGCTTGAGCAACTCTTGCAGGAGGTCTGAGAAGAAAACTGATTTTTTAGAGGCAGAGTTCATGCTGAAAGCATTTAAAAGAGAATACAACAATTTCAAAGGTCATTGAAACTGAAGGGTAAATGAACATTTTCTCGTGTTTTAAATACCTTTACCTCTGCCAAAGAAAAGGGGATTTATCATGCTGAGACAATTTACTTTGCCAAACACCCAGGCAACCCTTGTTCACTGTAGGTGTCTTTTAAACAACAGAATCTGAATAGACAGAAGTACTGAACATTTCACAGAAGTAATTCAGATTCCTGTAAAACAATGTTTACGGTAAGAAAGAAAGCAGGTTCCACAAGCCTCTGGCAGCTTTAAGCAAAGCTTTCTCCACTACCATTAATATGCAGTATTCAATAGTGCCAGGAGAGTTTTTTGTACAGGAGCTTGCTATTTGACCTTTGAGAGCTTCCTGTTGAATGTACATCAGAATTTACTATTCAGTTCTCACTCTGAAGTCAAGCAACACCAGAAAAGTTCAGGAAAAGAGAAAAAAACCCTCTTCTCAGAGCTGTATACATTAAAATCTACTCATCACTCTTCTGTACAATTATGCTGATCCAGGGAGATTTCCCTCCTTGCATATACACATTCAAACAGATTATTCTTGCACGAGTACATAAGAAGTGAAAGCTTGAAAATGTGTTAAAATAATTATTTATAGTAGCCTGAGTGTGATGTCTAAGAAAGATGATTCTTCATGTTACAAGAAAATTACTTCATACCAAGTCTGAAGAAACCCGTCTGACACCTTTTCACTGCTCTTTTGCCAGAGTGAGGGTGTTATTTGTCAGCCATATGAAAAATGGTGACTGTTTCTGGGAGTCTCTACCATCTGTCCTGAAGGGGTAATGACATAACTAAACTGAAAGAATTCTCTGCATCTTTCATTCCCAAGATTTCTGGAGCCAGTGCTAATTCAGCTCCTCCTCTTAAACTGAGAATTCTGGTTTAACTGCTAAACAAAATTTCCTACATTACAGACAGACGTGTATAACTTCTTGCTCTCCTAGATTTACCTTTCTCATGTTAATTTTCTTTATTCTTCTTATGCTGGGCCATTTTTCATGTTAATCAAATGTTGTTTGACTTTTTTTCTTCCTATAGTTAAATCTCTTGTTTTCTTGCAGCTGTGATTCAGTAAAATTAGTCCATACACTATATGAATAAAAAAGAGCAAACAATATGAAATATATTTCATTTTGTGAGACATTTTTTATTAAACAGTACTCACTTTTACCAGCTATCTGTATTCAAATCTATAACCACTTCACTAGGCCCAGGTTGAGAGAGGAATAATTCCTGTAGGGGAAAAGAAAGAGCAGTTGAACATTTCTTATTTAATGAGGTCTGTTCTGCCAGACATTCCCCAAAAGATTTTACCCAATACTTTTCTGCCACTAAGTCTGCCCTGTTGTATGAATCAGAGCACAGATTCCACATAAAATGAGATTCCAGTCTAGCTCAGATAAATCTATGCTCTAGCTTTGGGGAAAAAAACATTAAAAATTATTTTAGAGAAACTTGTGAGGACCCACTGAGAAATATTATGACAACTATAAAGTGATGTTCTTATGGCCAAGGCTCCAGAGAAATCTCCATTACATTCACAGATGTAACCAGCCAGCAAATCTGCTTTTCCTCCTCCTGCTCTTCAAAATGTTCCATAATGTCTGCTGCTATACTGAGTTTAAAGGCTTTTCTGGAATAAAAAGATTTCTGCTACTGATATTGGTAGTACTGTAAAAATAACACAAACCTGTGGATTCTATCCGTCTTCCAGCTATAATTATGGGCTCACTCGTAAGAACAAATATAATATCTAAGTCATATTTTCCTCTCCACTTCTTACTTTTAAAAAATTCTCTCACCTTTTTCAGAATTGGAAATACAGTAAGTCTATATTTACGTCAGCTGGATGATGTATGTGAGCATTTTGAGCCTTGGTGCAGCAGAATTCATTGCAGTACTACTGCTACTCATAAACCATGGAAAAGCTAGGGTGTTCATATTCCTTTTTCTTAAAAGCCAGAGGTGGTCCTCCAAATTAACTTTTTTTTTCCCCCCCACAATCAGATAAAATGCCAGTGAAAGGTAGCCAGTTGTGCACGGAAGAAAGTGACAGACTGTAGAAGGCAAGACAAGGAAGCACCTTTGATCAATTATCAGTTGTCCCAGAATCGTAATCCCATGAGCTTCCCATGTGAAGGCTTCTACCTCCTCTACACCATCCCCTTCCTTGCCTCCCCAAGACCCCACCCTGAAAATCTGACAGTCCCTCCTGCAAGACCAAAAGTTTTTTGTGATTCTTGATAATTTTTCTTAGTAACATTACTAAGACCTCCAGCATTCTCATTTAACTTGCAATTACATTCCGTCTATGATTCCTTTTATGTGAAATAAGGGTTCACTAATCAGTGAATATTTAACAGGCCAGCACTACTCCAAATACCTTTTCCCTTTCCTCTTGCTCAGCTCAGTTTGTCTGTATCACTTCTGCTGGGATTCTCCAGCAGCTCTTCCTGAGTCCTCACAGGGACTCAGAGCACCCAAGGTAACTTAGTGTTCATCTGAAAATCACGGGATATTTTGAGGATCCTGATGGGTTTACAAAGGGGATTGGTGATGGAAGTGAAAAAGCAGTAAGGCTTCTGTCAGACCAGGCCCAGATCATCCCAACAACTGTTGTCTGGGATTTCACTGACTTATATTTTCCATGTGATCCCAGTGGATATGATCACATCCCCAAACCACTATCATAAATGTGACTGATGAGCTTGTGGAAAAGCCAAGTACTGAAAAGGCAACGCCGGGTCACGGGCATCAGCATAAAGAATCTGCTCATCCAGAAATAAAAAATAACAGCAATTGTGCTGTAACTGGGATCATTGCAGTACATAGGCAAAGCAGGATTTGTAAGGAAAGGCTTTTTTTTACCTCTTCTTTTTTTTAAAAAAATGCAATCTGCTAGGGAACTTGGAATTACAGATAAGATTTTGGATACACCTGCCAAGGTTTGATGAAGGGTTTACGTTTTCTGAAAGCCTTGCCAAATTAAATGACTGGCCAGTTGATATCTAAGTGAAGCAACAAAAATCAGATAAAAATAAGGTTCTCTCTTTTTGATTGGACTGACTAACCACAATATTAGGTCCCATGTGCTGCTTTAAGACAAATTAAAATGCTGGTGAAGCCACGTATTCTTATTTACTCATCAGGAATGTAATGAGTCTTGTTTCCCTAAAGGGAGCTGAAATCAAAAGAAGGAAATGGAACATTTTGTACTTTCTCTATGTTATATCTGTATTTGGGATGGAGCTCTACCTCCTCTGCCCATGCAGCTTCCCGCTCCTCTCTGGGCCCTTCTCCCTGGCACTCCAACCTGGGCACAGCAGCAGGAGCACACTCTGCCCAGCACATGTGCCCTGAGTGCTTTTCTTGCCACCTATGAGAATCCATAACAAAAATTCAAAGCAGGATTGCAAAACCCATGCCTAAAAACAAAGGGAAGACCAGCAAAAGCTGGTCAGGATTAGCCCCCACCTGGGTGTTGTCTGACCACCCATCTCAGTGCCACAGTGACACTGCAATTGAAAGGTGTCTTAAGTGCTCTTCACAGCCTGTTGATCCACTTAAGAAGATCTTTTCACTCAAACTTTGCAACTCCATGTGACCTCTAACAACCCAAAACTTCAATTCAGAAGATAAATGAAAAATACAGTCCTACCAAAAGGAACATCCATAACACAATGTAGCAGCCAGCCACGACTACCCATATTTCAAGTGTTTATGTACCCAACTGCATGACTCAGTTGAGCCCTGGCATGTTAACAGAAAAATGATAATAATTTTGATCTTCTGTTTCTTTTTATTGAGTCACACACACACACACACACATATATATTCACCTCAGGTAGCCAGCCAGTATTTAACCTGAGACTCACAGCTGCACCAGCTGTGAATTGATGGAAAAGACAACAAATCTTCTCAATGTCATGGATCTCAAAGTACGGATACACTCATTAATTTAGTCTTAAATGTTTTGCATGATCAAATGATGCATTAATTAAGCTATAAGGATTTCAGTACTTTTCTAGGAAACCTCTCATCATGTTGATCCTCTTTGGCTACTCTAACAAGTACTTCTTCCCCAGGCTTCAAATAATCATAGACAGGCACCATTCTACCCAAGCTAGAGTTTCTTTATCAAGTTTAAAGTCTACTAAAGACAGCCCTGAAACTCTTATTATAAGACATGTAATATACATTTCTTTTTGTATGACCTTGAATAAACTCCATAAAAACTCAGTCTCCCCTTTTCCACAAAGTATAGTTACTCCATTTAATTGAGGTAAATAGTTACTCCATCTGCACCCAATGCAGAAAGACTGTATGGAAATCTCTCTGTTGTGATAATACAGAAATTAGAAGTTCTAGCATAAAATTACTAAAGCTGTACAGTCAATGAACCAAGTGAGGGAAACATTCAAACACATGTTTAAACCCACTCCTGTTCTGCATTATTTTCCTTGAGAGTCTCATTCTCATTTGAAGTTCTTTCCTCAACTGGGATCAATGTGTACTATACCATATTTATTATTTTGGGTTAACAGAACTACTTTGGGACTCAAGTAATATCATAAAGGAGAAGTACTAAAGTTCCCTGGCCTTTAGGATAACTTCCGAATAAAAAATCCCTCCCAAACCCCAATAGTCAGGATTATAAAAGTTTCAGTTAAAACCTCCTTTATCTCTGAGAGTTACAAATGACCATTTCCACTATCCTGAATCTGGAACCAATGAACACAAAGACCATTAAAACAATTAAGGGCTCTTTCATTCATTTTTGATGTCTTACATGTCATATGTTCAATAACTTTGAGATTTGACTCAATTCTTTGATTTCTAGCCAATGCCTTGGCAGCGTTTCCATTCAGTTCAGGGGAAAGTACAAAATAGTCAGTGCAAGTGGTGAATTACTTATGTCTGTATGAATTAGCTCTCACAACTTTTGGAGAAGATACACCATCAGTAGCAGATAAAACTGCATAATTTCAGGCTACTGTCACCTAAGCTCCATTTGACAGGAAAGAAAATACACTCAGCATTTGCCTGTGATGATTTTTTATTGCTCTGCAATACTCTCTAATGCCTTCCAGCTGCATTGAGGACAATTTGTTCATTTCTCTCAGTAATCAAAATGTGTTTTGACTAGTAAGTCCCTATTTAGTTTTTCTGTAATCGTTTTTCTTAATGGGAGTATTTTCCAGATGTTGTGTTAGTCTAGTCATCCGGGCCCTCTTCCAAGCCCTGTGGAAAGTTTGCTTTCATGAGCTGTCATTGGTGGTGTGTTTAACAAGCTGCCTAATTACCTGACCCCAGCACAGCTCCAAAGCAATATATAAGGACTCTAGAACAGCCCTGAGAGCAGACACACTCTCTGCTAGGTAAGTGCTACACCTGTCTCTACCCAGAGCTCTTCTTCAATAGAACAACAAGGAACTGGAACAGAAAACCCAGAGTTTTCCTTTTGAAAGAAGATTTACTTTTAGCCTATGTTTCCATTTTACCTTTTTAAATTTTAGGGTGTGTTTTATAAAATTATGTTGTTGAGTAACTAATGTTCTGTCAGTATTTGGTTTTATTATAGATTTTCATTTATCAGTATTATAACTTTAAATATTGTTATGCTGAAGTGTACCCATGCTAGAAGACGACTGTGACTGTAGTCTTCATGTAATAGAATTCTGCAAAAATTTATTTCTATTACTTGTTAATAATGAATTTCTATAGTCTTACTACAGAATTCAACAGCTAACTGACTAATAATCAAGAGAGAATTTATGGAGTAATTCTAAATTAGCAATTTTTCCTTGAACAATTTTATATTTATTTTATGTTTTTATCAAACCAGTCTTATATATAAAGATATGCACTGCATTTTTTAAATTATGAATTAAGTGAATTGCAGATAATGATGTGAGATTGTTTCTTTTTAGGAATGATGTCGTACCTGAAAGTTATGATCATATGGAACATACTTTGCTTATCCCTGGTGGTCCTTTCACTGTCCTTGATTCCAGAAGTGTCTTCTCAAGGTACTGTAACACACAAAGCTGAAGGGAGAGTATCTAGGAGTGTGTGTCCGACACACATTAACAATATTCCAAATACATCTTCATAAAAATACTAAGTTCTAGAACTTTATTTGGACAGAAAATATGATTCTGTTTTATCATCACAGAATATTTTCATAAATAAATTTTAGTGTAGCATGGTCCTCTTTTTTTGAGGAATAACATAAAAATATAAATGTAGTGCAAAATGTGTATGAACCTATTACTTTTTCTGTAGACAGTCTACAGAGCCTCTTGCCCTCATACTGACCTATTTTGCCCTAGTGATTTGCAGTTTGATTTAGGAAGAATCTAACATGAGAATATCCACAAAACTTGGCTAGAAATATTTCAATAAGCTCAGGGAAAGGAATGTCTCTACCTTGCTAAGTGCTTTCCCATTAAAAGCACCATTATTACACCACTAAGGCAAATTTGGGGAATTATATGTCTAATGATACTCCAAGCTCTATAATTGGTTCCTAACTAAAGTAACACTGTTTCGGTGAAGCAGAACATGCCACCTGGCAAATCCTGTGCTGTTGCAGTTCTCTGGTAGATCCTAAATTTTCAGGGGGATAACACTGGGTATTAGTTGCTGGTAGAAAATGATTTATTACTACTTGATAGCAGAAGGCACAGTGTCATGTATCCGAGCAGCTCCTCAGGGCATGTCCCATGCCAGATGTGACCTTACACTGACCCGTAGATAACAGATGCCTTCCCACCAGTTTCAGCAAAAATCAAGACTTTTGCCAACAGCAACCAGGACCATTCAGGCATTTTCCTCACAAGTAACTCCATAACTTACAAGTCCAAGTCATAAACTTAAAAGAAATGAATGAAGAGGTGCAACTGTTGGACGACTACATATTAACATATAACTATTGGACTTATTTCCTTTCCATAAAGGAAGAAGGGTTCAATATATTTGGCATATATACATAAAGGAAGATGTCCTTCTTGTCTTTTCAACTACTGTGTTAATAGCCCAGTAACTCAAATCCATTAATGTCTCCATTAATGTCTCCATTGGTTCCACTTTTCTATTTGCAGCAAAGTGGTAACAAGCATTACAAGTACTGGCTGAAAATCACAGTATATGTAATAGATATAATACTTGTTATCCCATGCTCTTCCTTCGGACACACACACGTGAAGTGTGCGCTGTTAAAAATTGTCTTTGGTGTTGTGTTGTGTTACATGTTATTTCCTTGTTGTTCTTCAATGTTTCAGCTGATTATTCTGTTTGAGCTTGCTGATTGTTCAGCTTCTTTGTTTGTATTTAGGGACGCTTCACTTGTGGTCCTGCATGTTTCATTTCCAGAAGAAGCTGTTAGCTGGTTGTGTTAGCAGAGATTTCACAGAGGAAGGGGAGGGTTGCAGGGTGAATATCTTGTTTGGCAGCAGAAGGTAGCAAGGCACTGCCAGGCTGGAATGCTCACAGGTTAAAGCAAGATGTCTTGCAAGCAAGATTAAACCTCCTGATGTCTTGTTTTATCACCTGTTATCTGCACCATTTCTTATTATCCAGCATTTCCCAGCAGTCTGGCTGTAAAGCCATTGTGGGATGAGCTTTTCTGTTAGTCTGCTAGTAATCTTCTAGTTGACAAACTGTACTTCAGAGGAGTTACAGGGCTGGATCCCAGCTGTTCTTAACCTTAGAGCTGATACCAAATTCTTCCCTGACATCAAGGGAAAAAATATAGTGTAAGGAGTAGGCCGATTTTGAAACTTCCAATAAAAATGGCTTCAGGGACCTGTATTTATTATGACAGTGCTCTCTAGTTTGCAAGCTAACCTGATTATATGGGTTATTAGGAACAGCATTACTGACAGTAAAAATCAGACCCCTAGGAGTCTGTCAGGTATGGGTGTGCAGATGCATGCCTATTACCATACAGGGGGTGAATCAAATTGGAGAATAAATCAGCAAAACTGATATGCTGTCTAAGGGGCTAGCTTGGATGCCTATAGTCATACTACAGAACCAATCCTCAAGGATTCCTCAGTTTTCAGAAGAAATGGGTTAAGTTAGCTCAGTGGAAGACCTCTCTAACCTGAACACATGCTGCTGCTGGTCCTCAGGCTGGCTCAGATCAAACCTCTGTTCCCCACACCTTCAGGAGGGGTCACACCAGGCCCTCAGCTTCTGCAGTACTGAGCAAAGAAACCACATTCTGTAGGAAAAAAAAAGAGAGAAACTTTACTCCTTTTCCATTCAGCATTTCCTTAAGGACCATTGTGGTTTGGCAACGCTTACACCAGTGTTGTGTGATTTTAGATGAATCAAGCTGTACAGGGAGATGTGGGGCAGGGTATTCTAGAGAGCATGACTGCCAGTGTGATTTTAACTGTCACCACTACATGGAGTGCTGCCCTGACTTCAGGAAAGTCTGCACAGTGGGTAAGTTCCCAAACACAGCCAGTTCCTCTCCTCAAAATTCCCCTCCCAGCTCCCTACCACACCAGTGTCTCCTCTCTGAATGCTTAAATGTCTGTTGGTTTGCTGTGTCCTTGTTCCCTCTCATACATGTATTGTTGTCCCCCTCAAATACTCAGGATAACCTCTTGCAATCAAAAGAAAATTGTGTATCCACAGGTTATTGCCAAGAAAGAATTTTGCTTTTTACAAAAGCAGAACTAGGCAAGATGGGCAAAACCAGTTTACTGTTTGTTTTCTACTCCTTAGTGCATTTGTACTGTATGTGTCTATCTCTTACACAAAGAAAAAAAAGTGGTAAAAGCCAATTCAGGGTTTTGCAGAAAGAAATTCTGACATTTCCTACTCAAAATTAAGCAGTGTGGATGCTGTGGGGTCTAATCCAAAGCTGGGGGGTCCTTCCATGGATAGAAATTGACTCTGGATCAGAACCACGTCCAGAGTCTGCTGGAAGAGATGGTTGGATGGGTATTAATTTATGCTTTATTTATAGGCAAAACTGTACAATGTAAATAAAAACAGGTTTTCCAAACTGCTTTGCTCAGCATTAAAACCATTTTCTTAGGAACCACCAATGTCAGAAATGTCAGTGATTTGAATAACAGTAGTTTGTTACACTACACTGTGGTTCCAGTAGGATTACAGGAGTTACAAATACTTCTCAGAACCAGCAACACCACTGAGTGTTGTTCAAAATGCAGACCTAGGATTCCCCTAAAATTCCAGTTCTGCTGCCCTGACACACACTGGGGACACTTTGCCCTTCAGTCTTCCCCATCCTCATTTTGCTTTGTGGGGGGACATAGCATTTCTCACAGCTGAAGATGCAGAGTGAGGCATTTTAATTATGTAGGCTATTTATTCATTGTGGGTCAGATTCTAAAGGTATTCTGGCTTCTACACAACATTTAACCAAAAGTTTGAGGCTAGAGGAAGTCTTCCCTATTCTGCTCTAAATCAGTGAGTCCAGGCAAGCACAGTAGTGCCATCCTGAAAGGATGCAGGCAGTCTGGCTAAGGACTGTTGTCTAGTTAGTGTGGAATCAACACTGACTAAATGACAGAAATGCCAGACATTATTTATGAATAAAAATTTCCCTAAGATAATAAAAATAATTTTCACCTGTGCATATGGGATGGATCCACTGGCATCAACACTGATTCTACAACTACACTAATCCAAAGATGTTCAGAATCTGCCTATATAGTAATCCTAATTTTTCTAGATAGCGATTTAACTGTAAAACATAATTTTATGCCTTGTGTGCCACAGAGACAATGACTTCAATAGAGACGTATGTTGAGGAAGTGCTTTTTCTGAAGTGTAATAGCTGTGCACACTCCTTCTAACACAATATGGTTATTATTTGATATGAAATAGCAGTTTGATCAGTGAAGTTTCAGAAGTTAACCAAACATGAAATATTAAAATAATGTGGTTATTAATCATGTCAAAATATGGTATATAGTCCTTTAGTACTAATCATTTAAGAACTGTATTAAACAGCTCCAAACCGGTCTCTTGGGGTAACTTGGTTAGGTCGTTCACACAATCAGGTTGCAATGTTTGCCTGGACACAGCAGGTACACTCGCTTGTGACACAATTAGGCCAATTATTTTTCAGAAACGCTTTGGTAGACACATCATTCTTGTTGCAAAGGGATACCCTGGTGAACACCTTCCTGCAAACCCAGCCCAGAATTTAAATATCACTCTTGAGATCACTGCTCTTTGGTTGGGGAAGCAGAGGCCTCCTACGGTGGGACCTGGCTAAAGTGAACGCGGTGGTCACGTTTTCTTGCACTGTCAATCCAATGGTCCAAATTCACTGCCATGGCACATGGTGGTACCACCTGATCCAAACCCCACAGTTACAGACAAATTCTGGATCAGACCAGGATAAGCACCTGATTTTATGGAGCTGCTCTTGGCACCAGCTCAAGCACCAGCTCGACTTCACTGTAGAGAGGTCCCAGCGTTCCACATGAGCTGACCCAAAGCCTGACTGTGCTGCTCTGCCTCTACAGCCGCCTCCTGCGAGGGACGCTGCTTTGAATCCTTCGAGCGGGGAAGGGAGTGTGACTGCGATGCCGACTGCGAGCGATACGGCAAATGCTGCCCAGACTATGCCAAGCACTGTAAAGAGGGTAAGACATTTCTCCATCACTGTTTTTCAAAGACATATTCAAACAGAGGTGCTCTGCTTTACCATAAACAAAACTGTGTGGGCTTCAGTGACAACTGGGCAAAAGAAAACAGAACAAAAACAGCAAAACCTAATTTCACAAACAAATTGGCCAATTTCTCAAGCATGAACAGTTTATGGAAACATACAGGTAGATATCCTGGAAGCCATCACTGAGACATGAATTCTGAGGTTAAAGTTATATTTTACATTAGGCTCTTTTGGCACGGGCCATGCTCTATCAGAGCCCTTACTCAGAATACCACATGTAAGGATAAAGTCTGCACATCAATAACAGAATTCAATGAGAGAAGCTGGGGAATCAGAACAGTTTTGTATGGAAAAGACCTTTTGAGATCATTGTATCCAACCATTCCCCCAGCACTGCCAGGGCCACCACTAAAACATCTCCCCAAGTGCCACATTCACACAGCTTTTAAATCCCTCCAGGGATGGGAACTCCCCTCCTGCCCTGGGCAGCCTGGTAACCTAAACCTCCCTTGGTGCTCCTAGGGGTCATTTCCTCTTGTCCTATCCCATGTTCCTGGGAGCACAGCCCAACACCCCCTGGCTGTCCCCTCCTGTCAGGGAGTTGTGCAGAGCCAGAAGGCTCCCCCTGAGCCTCCTTTTCTCCAGGCTGAGGCCCCCCAGCTCCCTCAGCTGCTCCTGGTTCTCCAGCCCCTTCCCCAGCTCTGTTCCCTTCCCTGGACACGCTCCAGCCCCTCAAGGTCTCTCTGGCCACAAGGGCCCAGAACTGGACACAGCACTTGAGGTCCCTCAGTAGGGCCAGCAGAGGGGACAGCCACTGACCTGGGCCTGTGGCCACACGAGGGCTGGGACAGCCCAGGAGCCATTGGCCTCTTCCCCACCTGGGCACACCTGGCTCACATTTAGCCACTGTGACCAGCACCTGCAGGGCCTTTTCCACCAGGCAGATGAATAAATGAATTGCAGTAAAAAGCTGAGTTCATCTTATAAAAACAAGGTGGAGAGTTCAACTTTATGGAAGGTTCAACTCCCTTAAAATCCCCACCCATCCAAAAGTGGGGAGTGGCTAATGTCTTGGGATAGCACTACCTGGACCTCCAGACCACTTGCTTGGGGTCACCACAGTCACTGGCAACGTATTAGAGATGCACATCCTAGATTCTCCCCATCTCAAATCCAACGTGGGAAGAACAGCCCAACACAGAAACCCATCCAGTGGGGCAGGAGGGAGCAACTGTATGCTCACAGTGTAGCAAGAAAAAATTTAAGGAAACACACATTTTACCTTTAGGCTACAAGTTCAGTCCAGGGCAGAATCAAACTGACCTGCAGTCACTTCTTTTGTTCTGTCCTTTTCTGCAGAGCCTGGTGGGGTTTCAGCTGAGCACAAAGGCACAGATCTGGAGGTGCAGTCCCGCCCTCACATAGCTTTAAGGACACCAGCAAATGAACTCTAAAAAACAACAACAGAATATGTATAATTTCATCGTGTCCTTAAACTTTCTGGTACCTACAGACCTAAATTCATTTCTGTCAAGACACTTGACAAACGTGGCTTGGCACTGGGTCGCTGCATCCACAGAGCAGCCCACCTCCAAGGCAGCCAATTCCCAAAGCCTGCAGCATAACACACAACATAAGTCACAATTATAATTTGGTTCTCTTCACCCAAGTGGTCCCAAAGTGCTGGGATAGTGGCTTGGCTTTGCCACATGGTTGCACAGGAACTTAGACTGAAATAGAGTCTGTATTCAGCATTTTTTACTGAATGTCTAGAGAAGTGTCTTGGAAGCACATTGAGGTGAATTTGCTGCTTATGATGCTGCTTAATATTTCCCTCTTTCTGCTGAGTTTATCACACCCAAACACTCACAAAACACTGTTAAACCATTTCACCTCTTCAGTTAAAATATAATGAAGAATTAATCAACCCTTCCTAATCTTCTTCTGTATTGTACTAAACTTTGCTATCAATTTTTGTCAAAAAATCCAGCAGAAATCCCCGAAACCACTGTACCCAGTATTTTACTACTTATACTATGTGTCAATGACTGAGAAATCTGTTAAACCTCTTGGAATAAATTTGCTGTTTCAGCATCCTCTGAACATTTTTTTCTGTACAGTAAAGCCAAATGCACAATGGATATCCAGACCTCACTGTTATCTTCCCTGTCCTCCAGAAGCTCTTTATTCCCTGAATACATGTACCCACATAACCAAAACGTTCCCCTCCCCAACAACTGGCTTTCAAAGGAGTCATTCAGCTTCAACAACAACAATTTCTCTCTCTTCCTCAATAAAGGTTTCAGGATATAGTGCAATACCCAACCTTCCTTGCTTTGAGCACTAGCTTGCTGTGAAAGTAAATCTTTTGACAGCATGGTCATCCCTTGGAGACAGAAATCCCATTCCTTTTGTAAAAAGTTGATTACACACACATCTGGTTGGATCAAAATAATTTGGCCAGTTCCCTGAGCTCCATCACATTTCCTTCACAACTAACAAGTTCCTTCTGCAAGGCTATGCCAGTAGCTCATTTCCAATTGTACAACTGGACCAACAATTAATTACAAAATATTACCTGGCTCTTACTGGATGCAACTGAAATTCCATCCACTCTTCAGAGCTCGAAAATCTGAACACAACCTCCTATTTCTCCTAAAACTCTGCCTACTAGAAGTTAGCTTAATAGCCATGTTCTTTCCTTCGTCCATGCCTGCTTTGTAGCTCCTGTCTCCTTCAAGGAAACAATTTCTTTTAAAATGTCTCTCCAAAACAATCACTTTTGTAGAAGTGACACATCTGAAGAACTGCAAGAGGATTATCAAAGTAAATTCTTGGCTAATGTGACAGCTCTCCTACTTCTGCTAGAGTTAGTTATCTGTAGTGAAAGTCAAGCAGTGAAAAGTCATCTGTAGTGAAAAAAATAAGACAAATTTTCAGAAAATAGAGCTCCACTCAGAATTAATCTCTTTTCCCACCTCATAATTGCCATTAGCTAATAATGCCTCACCTCAAACTTTTGGGAAAAATATTGCTCCCATCTGTGATGAAACACTTCAGGATCCAAAGGGTATTTTTGCTCTTTTTCACACAAATAATTGTGTAAAGAATCCTATAGATAAAAAGAAACTTAGTTTTAAATGGAGGATGGTCACTGAAATTTTGTAATCACTTTTATACTGTTGATACCAAGCACCTATAAAGATAAAATAATCTGTTAATGGAAGCACTTCTCTCTTTCAGCACACACAGAAAAGCCAACCCCGGAGACTCCACCAGAAAACAAATCAACATCTAAAAGGTCCTCCACAGATGAGGAAGAGTCACCAGAGGAAGCTGTGGAAGGTAGGCAAGTATATGGATGCACCAGGATGGGTGTTACCTGAAGGAACATTAAAGACCATTTTCCTGCTCTGGAAATAGAAAGCTGATCTTAGACATTACCAGACAGTTACCAAGCTTGGAAGCACTTGGTTTATAAACTGATTACCTCACTGAGCCCTCAGGACTTCAGAGAGTTCACTCAGCACAGATGGTGCAGAGTGGTGATGTCTCCTGTGTCTCTATTGGATTTTCACACACATCCTCCAAAAACAAGGTATGGTCTTGGACAGCATCTGTGGCTGGAACAGGAAGGGTGGGACAGTGGTGAACTGGCAGCACAGGAAAATGTCCTAGCAGGTTTCTCTAGCTTCAATCAAGCCAGGCCTTACGCTGCTTCAGAGAACACATTTATTTATATATTTATTCTGACTGGAAAATATGCTGCTTTCCTGTGTTCTTTGGTACTGTGTTCCAGCATTTGAAGTGATAACTCAGGAGACCAGTCTGAGCTTGAAACACAATTGAAAAGACACTAGAAGTCAGTCAATATTTTAATCCTCCCCGCCTCTTTTTCCTTTTTAGATTTGGAGTAATTATTTTCTGCTGTTCCAATTTCCTATTACCAAAAAAAAAAACAAAACAAAAAAACCAACCCAAAAACATTATAGTGGGTTAAATGAAAGAAAAATAAGGAAATTCAAATAACCATTAACAGGATCCCAGCTGGCTTATGGTATTTCAGACACATGGGATGGGAGTGAAACCTATTCTGCAATACTCTGCTCATACTAAACATAAACAACAAAGCAGAACTAAACTGCAAAAATCTCAGAGAGAGAATACTTAGGGAGAGATTGAAATGCAGAAGCATTTACTGTTCTTTTTGCTGAATATCAACGATTTGACTCATATTAATGTAACTATAAATACAAGTAAAGAGAGCCTTAAATCAATACATCACAACGAGGAAAACAACCTAAGGAATAAAGATACAGCAGGAGATGCAGTCAGGGCTCTGTGTTCAGGAATTATTTTCTTCCTGCTTCCCTACCTCTCTGCTGCAATTACAGGTTGTTGGTGCAGACTAACTTATAATATAGGGCAGTGGAATAAATCAAAATAACAAACTGAGAAGGGAAGTGTTTTGTTGGAAGGACTATTTTATCAAGTGGCTTCCTTGATATGAAAGCGGCAGGAAACCCCAGGCAGCCTAACCTACAAGCAACAAACTAATCCCTGAACCTGGGGCAGCACCAGGTTGGCCAAAAGGGATCACCTAAAACTGAGCGCAGCTGCTGCAAAGTCCCATGCAGACAAAAGGAACTCACATTTCACCCAGTCCGGGCCTTTTGGGCCATCAAAAAAGGTCTTGCTATTCCAAAGGAAGCACCTATATGTAGTAAGTATAATATACATTTATAATCAATACCTGAGTGCATGGCAATTCCAATGGCTAAATGGAATTTGTATTTCTTTTGTAGATCCTGAAATCCAAGTGACCACCCCTGCTCCAACTACAGAACCTGCAGAGACAACCCTTGGGACCACAGAGGCACCAACTACCGAGGAAGACAGTCCCACAACCCCAAAGGTAGAGGATATGACCCCTGAGGCCACAGAGGAACCAGCGACAGAAGATGACCCTCCCACTCCGGATACGGCAGAAGATGTGACCGCTGATGCCACAGAGGAACCATTGACTGAAGTGGACCCAACCGACTTCCCCGCAACACAGGACCCAACCCCTGACGCCACTGAGGCACCAGCAACCGACAGCGAGCCTCCCAGCACCCCCGCACCAGAGGAAACAACCCCAGAGGA
>VZSE01002060.1:91028-138298 GCA_013398275.1 Promerops cafer | reverse complement strand
CCTGAGGGAATGGAAGCTGTCGCTGTGTTGCACTGCGCTCCCGGCAGCAGTGTGTGTGTGTCTCTGTGTCTGTGTGCCGGTGTGCGTTTGGTTTAGAAACCACGACGTGTTTTTTTCACACTCAGAATCCTCATTTCCGTAGTGAAATCTTCTGGTCCATGAGCCTCTTTAAAACTGATTTTGATTGTTAAGGTAAAGTTTCACTATGTTTGGAGATGGGTGGGACGAAGATTGTATTTGCAATAACAATATCCCACCAATCACAAGAATTTGTTGCGTCTGTATTTTCGGTTATAATACTGATTTCCTGTACAGCATTAAAGTTCGTTCTTTTACTTAAACCGTGTTAGTAGCGGGAGGTATGCCCTCAGGCATTTTCATTTTCTTTTTTTTTTTTTTTAAACTTAGTTGGCACAATGACTGACCTCGAAGAGAACCTGCATCAGAACATGGTTTCTCAGCTGCATGACTTCGCTGCTGCTGGAGACGCGGCCCGGCTGAAGGCGTTGCTCAGGCGCTCCCCGTCGCTGCTCAATGCGGCCGCGGGGAATGGCTGGACAGCCCTCATGTACGGTGCTAGAAATGGACACTTGGAGGTTGTGCAGGTTCTTCTCCAAGAAGGGTAAGCTGTTTAGTAGACCCCATTCAAGAGCTCTGTTTTGCACCCCGCTTTTTGCCCCTATCGGTTTTGTCTCAGAAGTAAATTTATCAGACAGGTAGTGGCAGAATTTTCTGGGCTAAAACTCAGGAAAATGTATTCTGTGTGAGTTTATAACTGGGTTCTGCTATTGCATCATGCTTTTCGTGTTTGCTAAGAAAGTCTAAAAGCTACAAGCATCTCAAAAGTTATTCCTTTGATATTCAAGGTTATGTTGTCACTTTTCACAGAGGCCAACAGAATAGAACAAAGTTTGCACCCTAATTCCAATCAGTTTATTGAATATAAATTGGGTGTATTTGATTGTTCCACTTACATTTTTTTCTCTAAACTTGATTTGCAATCCACTTGAATCTTTGTTAGTGTAGGATGTTTGCTTACTCTTCAGTAGAACACGACAGACTCACCTTTTCCAAAGTTACTTCAAATGGAAAATGTTTTAAAACTAAGTTAGAATCAAATGTGTTTAACTGAGTTTAACATTAATCAAGCCTAGGCTGTTCCTTTCTGAACTCCTAATTACAGAAAAAAAGCAAGTTAGTTCATTCTGTAGTTAATGAGTAACTTCAGGCATAGCATTTCACAGCCTCCAGTTATCATTCCACCCGTTTTTGATTTTTTTTTTTTCAGTCATACCCAAGACCTGTAGCCTCTGCTGGGGCTCAGAGTGGGGCATTAGATGAAGCACTGATTTCTACTACAATCAGAACATTCCAGTACATAGATGAGTATCTCAGTGCCAGATTTTGTGTATTGAGGAATCTTTTGAGATGCTGGAGAATTCATCAGTTGTTAAATAGGATAACAGTTTTTTAAGTTACGCTTCTCATTTAAAAAAAAGTGAATATCACTTTTAAATGTTCTTCTCAAGGTTGCTGTCTTGGGCAGTTGAGTATAGTTCATGAGATGATGCTGTGGCCTTATTGGTCTTCTTTTAGTTAATGCTTAGTATAATTATTTTGACAGTTTCAGTTGCTGGTTATATAAACATGAATGGCTATGGACACAACATAACATTACAGAGAATAATTATAGAAATCTAGTCAGTTGTTTTTTTGTCACAGAATTGTAGAATCATAGAATATTCTAAGTTGAAAGGGACTCACGAGGATTAAGTCTAACTCATAGTCCTGCACAGCACCATCTCCAAGGATCACACATGTGCCTTGAGAGCATTGTCCAAACACTTCCTGAACTCTGTCAGACTTGGTGCTGTGAGCACTGCCTGGGGAGCCTGTTCCAGTGCCCAGCCACCCTCTGGGTAAAGAACATTTTCCTGATAGGCAACCTAAACCTCCCCTGAGAGAGCTTCATATCATTCCCTTGAGTGCTGTTACTGGTCATGAGAGGAGTTGCTTTAGCAGCAAAAACTTGTAATTTAAGTTTTGAATAGTTTTCTAAACTGTACTCCAATTCTTTCAAAAACCTACTGAGTTTAATATAAAATCTCAAAATGGTCTTGCCTGTGGTATGGTTGTGTATGCTGATGCCTGTGTATCAGCAACATTAATATTACTGGCATCTTCTGGTTTTAAAAACTGATGAGTCTAGTATTTATTACATAATTTGTTGTTTACAGTGACATTTCTGTTTTACTTCCAATTTAAGATTAGCAAATAATTAAATTGTGTTATTTTGACCTCCTAATCAACTTCAACCTATTTAAGGTTTGGGTTTCTTTTTCGTTTTAGTATTTAAATGTGTATGATGAGGCAACATTCCCTTACCCATTTCACTTTACAGACGTCTGGGTAACTAAAAGATCCCTGCAGGAACCAGTTTCTGTCACTTAGCAGAGGCTGTACTCTTGATTCTGATTTGATGGTAAATCATTGAATATCCTGAGTTAGAAGGGACCCAGAAGGATCAGCTCCTCCAGCTGCGCAGGACATCCCAAGAATCCCACCATGTGCCCATGTGTCTGAGAGCATTGTCTAAACTTCCCTTGAACTCTGGCTTCATGTGCTGTCTCTGGTCACCAGAGTGAAAAGATCAGTACCTGCACCTCTGCCTTCCCTCATGAGGATGTTGGAGACCCCAGTGAGGTCTCTCCTCAGTCTTCTTTTCTCCAGGCTGAACAAGCCCATTAACCTCATTGAAATGTTTTATCGTAAATGTTTTGTTGCTGCTTCCAATGGCTTCTAGAAAGTAGTGCTTTTTAGGCTGCTTTTTTTTCTTTTTTTTTTCTGTTTTGGTTACTGGTTATGAGGAACGGACCTATAGCCTGGCTTTCAAAGATCTGATTTTGAGCCTCTTTTTCAATTATACAGTGTGTGGAATTTTAATTGATTTGTTGCCTTTGTACTACTTCATGAATTGATAATCTGGAAGGGATCAACAAAAATGTGAAATACAACCTTGGCAAAAGAAAAAGAAGTATAATTATATTTCGTCACCATGATGCTAAACATTTTGCCTAAAGATTATCCTGGTACAGACAGAGTGTCTAGAAGTTCTTGCGTCTAGAAGTTCTTGTACTTTAATAGTGTCAGATGTGTATGGTGTAAGAATAATACAGCATCAGGACTCTTCCTAAACATATTTACTCTGGTAACCTCAGGTCTTTTCTGTTTCTTTAGGTGTGACAGATCCATCGTTAATAAATCAAGGCAGACAGCTCTGGACATTGCTAAATTTTGGGGGTACAAACACATAGCTAATTTGTTGGGTAGTGTGAAAGATGATCAGAAACCTAGCTTTTTGTCAAATGATCTGAAAGAATATGAAAATTATTTTGGCATGACGCTTCTGGACAGAAGGAGTGATAAAAGAACAGATTCCAAGTGGCTAAGTAAAAAGCAAAGCCATCCAGCTACAGTATACATCCTCTTCTCAAATCTAAGTCCCTTGGTTACTTTGGGTGGGGGAAGAGAGAGCTCACAGCAACCAGAAGTAAAGCTTTGCAGGCTGTGCCACAGGGATGTGGAGCAGTGCATGAACCAAACTGAAGAATGTACCTTGATTTTCCTTGGAGTGGAACTTCAGTATGACGTGAACCCGATGGCTGCTTGCAATGGAAGGGTTCTGCAGGAAGATGACGAAGATGGGTTAGTGGCTTGGTTTGCTCTTAGCATAGATTCTGCTTCTGCTGAAAAGTTTAAACAGAAGCATGAGGACTGTTACTTTCTTCACCCGCCGATGCCAGCACTACTGCAGTTACCTGAGAAAGAAGCTGGTAAGATGCGTAAAATGCAGCAAGTACAACATGGATAATCAGAAATATACACTTTGGTATTCCCTGAGGTATAATTCAAAGAAAAGACAAGCCACTGCTAAGAAATTGTGTATTTTCAATGGCTTTAGAAAAATTTTGATTTTAAAAGCCTTGTAGTGGTTTTGTAAATAATTGTGTGTGTAAGAACATGTGCATTTGCAGAGGACTAATTTCTGCAATGACAGTATTAGACTGTAAAACCTATTGATCATCATGGGTTTTAAACAGTACTATTTAAATATTCATGCATGAGCATTATAAACATAAAACAAAGGAAAAAATCTGTTATTACTGAGTTTTCAGTAATGAAATTATTAATTAAAATTCATAATTATAAAATTATTAATTACAAGAAATGAGAACCTAAGTCCTTTATAACAGTGTACTGGATACTCATCTGACAAGGAAGTGTTGAAAAGTCAGGATGTCAAAGTGAATTAATGTTAGTAAGGACATTAACAACAAATGTTTTTAATGACTGCTGTTGTAGCAGTTTTGTTCTTACATAAGGTTAAAGGGAAAGCTTGACTTGAACCTTAATTTTAAATGGAGCAATGCATTATTGTGTTAGTACCTGTAGTTGCCCTAAAATGGTCATCTGAAAAGGACTTGATGCATGTAATTTTGGCAGTTTGCCTACACAAAGTGACTTTTGTGAGAAACAGGGTATATTGATCTGGATGAATTTGTTTCTGAATGTGTGTAAATTGCCCTGTAGCTCTTTAATACCATGTTCTATTTGCTGTGCTGCAAAGAAAAAGGTCTGCATAATTCATACTTCTCAACTTCTCTTATAGTCATGATTATGATTGAAACCACACTCTGATTTTTTGTGTTGAACTTCACTGCTTGATCGTTCTATGCTGTTAAAATTTTAACATGAATTAGTACTTGACGTTGTGCATTTTCAATGTTGTTTTAAAGGAGTAATAGCCCAGGCAAGATCTGTTCTAGCATGGCACAGCCGCTACCGATTCTGCCCAACATGTGGGAGTGCAACCAAGATTAAAGAAGGGGGTTACAAGAAAACTTGCTTAAAAGAAGATTGTCCCAGTCTCCAAGGAGTTCACAACACATCATATCCAAGAGTTGGTGAGAATACTCACTCAAAAGTGGCTTGCTTGTATTAAATGCATGTAAATCAATTTATTTCTAGTTATTTCAGCTGCTTACTTCTGCCCTAGGTCTTCTATACTTGTTTCTCCACAGGCTGTGTGTGTCTTAGCTCTGTTTAGGATTTAGTAGTTCAGGCTTCTCTTTCTTGCACTAGTCTGTGATACAGAATTGCTGTGACAATACAAACCTTATTTCAACAAGTAATATCAATTAGGAATTTCAACAGTATAAATGAGATATCAGCAGTATAAAGGGTCACATTTTACTTTTTTACTTAAAACTAGATGACAATAAAAAGGAGAAAAGAGCACGAGCTGATAGGATTGCTTCGACCAGTAGGAGAAAATATTACGTTAGAAAGAAAAAGACAGATACAATGACCAGAAGTGAGACAATTTGTCGAAGTGCAACATCATATGAGAAACTGATAGGAAAGAGTAAACAAAGTCAAAGGTAGTCAGTATTTACTCAGTATTTACATTGTCAGAAAATTGTCTGGTTATTTGGTGTTTAGTCTAAAAGACATTGTTCAGACCTCTGTGGTGAAGAGAAGGTGATAATAAATGAGTTTGCTGCAGAAACTGTTGGTGTATGCTGGAGGCATAGCTAGGTTAGTACTGCTGATACTCTTAGCAGATTGTGTGCTTTGGTTACACGTAATTTCTGTCCTGCATTTCAAGCCTTGGTTAGTAAGCTGCTTCTACTAAGCATGTATGTTGCACAACCAAATGAAGAGGTATCTTGCATGCAGAGAAACCCCAAAGTGAAATGAAGTAACAGCTTACTCTGGGCATGCACACAATTATGATTTCAATATCATTTTTGTGTTTATATGTATTGGAATGGAATAGACTGGAAGTTTTTTGTTGAAATGTCTCAGATGTTGAAATATATTCCTTTCATGTCGTTTGCAGATCCTGTTGTGATAATGCAAGTTATCCATCCAGATGGGAACCATTGCCTTTTAGGTAGGCAGAAGAGATTTCCCCCAGGAATGTTTACCTGCCTTGCTGGATTTGTAGAACCTGGTGAGTAGTTTCATTTTCCTTTATCAAATGTATTTTCTCAATACGAGTATTATACCTTTACAATTACAGTGAAATATATTTTGTGTGAACTCAAATGAAGGTTTTGCTTCCTGATAGATGAGTTGTTATAATAAATGCACTTATTCTGTACTTTGCAGCTACTGATTTATTAAAAAAAAGCAAAAAGCAACTTCAGTTAATAAAAATATTAAATAGTTTTCATATTATGTAGTCTTAAATCACTACTTAAATGAGAAAAAATCATTTTAAAACACATCACTTTGGCTGGTGATACTTAGCAAAGGATTTTAGCATAGGAGAAGTAAGTGTTAAAGTGTAAGTTAAAGTTAACATGAAGTTAAGCATATGCTTATGTGTTTAGGGCCTGAGTGATTCTGTGGAAGATAAGTAGAAATTACATAATTCTGAAAGAAAGATAAGGAGATATTTCAGTAGCAGGGTCAAGCAATAATAGTTGAAATTAGTAACAATTATAAGTATCTGCAGAACAACTTGTAAAACATTCTTATATTGTGAATAGGTCCTTATCACCAGTGAAATTACAGTGAATAAATATATTCAGTAAGTGTGTACAGGCTGACGTACAGTGACAGCATGAACAAGTTTATTCAGGTATCATTTGAAAGAAGGCAAGATATTTATTTCTGATGGATGGACCATATCTTTTAATGAACCTGTAATCAGTGGTTACACCACAGTACATGTGTGCATATGTAGGCCAGTGACCATCAGCATTCAACACACATACATCCACCATTTTCTGTGGATATGGAAGCAAAGCTTTCCATTGCAGTTTCCATTTACAGTAGTGTCTGCATGTGCTAAGACAGTGAAGAATGAGTCAGGCAAAGGGAATAATACAATGCAGAAACGTGAGCAAGTATTCTAAATCTGTTTTCTTATTATTGTAATTCTAAATACTGATTTTTCAAGTTGTAGTACATGCTGTTGCAGTCATACTGAAAATCCAGAAATTAACATGGTGCTAGTTACAAATGCACAGATTAATGTTTTGAGAATAATTATAGGAATTATGTATTTTCTACCTAATTTTTGACATTTTAGGTATATTGATAATGGTTTGTGTATATGACAAATTACCAATTCAGGAAATAAATATTATTATGGAGAAATTACTACACTTTCTTTCCAAAGTTCTGTTTTACTTTGGCGGCTGTTTTACCTTATTAGACTTTTGTGTCTTGTGCTGAGTTCTTTGCCCTGATCTGTGAACTAGATCTTTATAGATAATTGCCTTGGCCAGTTTCAAATCTTTTGAGTCAGTTCAAAGCACAGCATGTGATCGTTGCTTGGAGTATTTTCATGAGCTGCTTGTTCTTTGCCCTTTTTGATTAGGCGAAACCATAGAAGATGCTGTTCGAAGAGAAGTAGAGGAGGAGGCTGGAGTCAAAGTTGCCCATGTTCAGTATGTCTCTTGTCAGCCGTGGCCAATGCCCTCCTCCCTGATGATTGGCTGCTTAGCTGTTGCAGTGTCCACAGAAATTAAAGTTGACAAGAATGAAATAGAGGATGCCCGCTGGTTCAGTAGAGAACAGGTAAAGTTCAATTTCATTTTCTTCTTCTATTGATTAGTCTGTGACTGTATTGGTTCTGGCATACAACAGACACTTGCTTTTTCAGTAAGTTAAATGAGCATGTGTACTTTCCATTTTATCATACTACAGTTGCATTATATTGTGGTTGTAGGTTAGACACAACCAGAGAAAGACAGATATTCATAGTAATGTCTGAGTTACTTGCAAGCTCATCTTATGACATTTTTGCCAGTTTGCTCTTCACCTTTCCCTTCTGTGAGATAGCCAAGTTATTTTAACCCATTTCATTAGCAAGCCTGTGCTTTCCATGCAAAAGTAGTATTTAATACGATTATTCATCACAGTTTCTCCAAACAGATTTGCTGTGAGGCTGGAAGTTAAAGTAAGGACTCTGGGAATTCATTAGATTGAACATCTTTTTTCATGCAGTACTATTTTAATACTCTGTTATTAAATGCAGCTTACTGTGCATTTATAAGAAATCCTACACTTAACTTCCATCAGTAGTTAAAATATAGTGAAATAAAAAAGAGGCAGAAAAGGCTTTCACAGAAGTATTTCAGTTCATGAGTAGAAGGAAAGATTGCTTTCACAACTTAGTTTTCACAGGTTTTTCTATAGGCAAGTGGGGAGCTAAGCTTTAATAACACTGGACATCTGCCTAGCAGTTCCAAGTGTTTCGACTGTAAGTCACCTGGAAGGCAAAGTTAGTCACTTACAATCTCAGTGTGTTTCTGTAAACACTGGGAGGTTTATTTTAAACGAGTATCAGTTCTGACTACAACTAGTCACATGCAGATTGGCATACAGCTGGAAATAAATATACTTCAAAAATATACTAAAAGTGTATTTGCATGTTACTTGAAACTGCTTCAGAAGACCAAGAAGACACATCTCCATTTTACATCTACATGTAAAAGTTAAAAGAATTATTTTTATTACAGTGTAGAGCACCATCTGGTGGTCCTTGCCATACAAAGGCTTCACAAAAACCTTGAATAGTATACTAGCAGTCTCCACAGTTTTGTTAGGAAGAAGGTATCCTTTGGGGCACATTAAGCTCAAAAATGTCATAGTTCACACAGTGTTGGACTTCCTCTGCATCTGCCTTGGAGAATCTCTTAGTAGCTCTTTAATAGGTACAGCAGTGGTAGACCGATGGATCATTATAGGAAGATAAGTTCTGCATTAATAAAATGTTAGATTCTATATAGTTTATAATGCTATCTAAAGATAAAAAAATCTGTTTTTATTACAGGTCGTGGAAGTTCTCATTAAAGGAAACCAGCGTTCTTTCTTTGTACCGCCAAGTCGAGCTATTGCACACCAGTTGATAAAACATTGGATTGGAATGAATGCTAATCTTTAATTCAAATAATTGATTTCTTTAAGTTAATTATTCTGTTGAATGCTTAATTAGAAATAAATTAGAACTGTTTGTCTAGTGAATGTGTAACCAAGTGATTTTCTGAGCCTTTACGTTGGTTCCAGAGCTAAACTATGCAGATCTTTGTATGTGTTTTCAGACCTGAATTAGATTTGGACAAAACCCAGTAATTATCCCAAGCAAGCAAGCAACAAATAAGTAGAATTGTACCTTGTTGAGTACATGCTGTGCTTTTTGTTCTAGAATTAAATGATTATGCCTTTTTCTCTTATACTTTTTATGTTTGATTTGGTCTTCCCCCACTGGAAGGAGTCACAGCATTACAAAGAGGTCTGTCTGATCTTGCCTGCTGTTGGAATTCTCTACTTACATCCTTCTATTTGGCCTTAATTATTTCTTCCTCATTTTTGCCTATCTCCATTCTTTAAATTTGACCTGTCACAAAAATCTACATTCAGTGCTGAAAGCCTTACCGAGTATGGTTATTTTAAAGTTAATAGCATATGTAAATAGTGACTATGTGGTACTCTGTATCTTTTACATTAATAACCTAATTTTTATTAATGCTGTAAGCAGAGCATTTACTTGTCCATTCTGACTTGGCCCGCACTTATCCAATTGTATGTCAGCCTGAATTTAAAGGTATAACACAGTACTTTGTTTTTGAAAAAGGTGTTGGAGAACCATCCCCAGAAGTCTTAGTGTTTTTATAAGGTAATAATGTACTTATTGATGCTAGGCAGTGAGTAATTTCATTCCCTAATAATTAGAAATGAAATTATAGAGTAATAGAGAAGGAAGAACAAGACATATCTCAAAATATGCACTAAGTTCTTTATGGAAATAGAGATGCTAAGATTGTTACTGCTATTAAGAATCTTACAGTTGAAAGAAGTATATTTCCTGCAGGTATAAGACAGGGATAGCAATATGTTAATTAAAATATTTATTTATGTGTTTTTAATGCTACAGTTCATATTTTTGCCTTAATTTATTATTAAATTATTTAAGATAATGTTGATTATCTAAAAAGAAAATTATACTGGTTTATTATTAATTTCATTATGTAATAGTTCATAGTCTGTCATTCTGCAGTCATTGCCGTGATATCAGAAGAAATGCAAATGACCTGAGAAAATGCAATTATAGTGACAAATGTAAACTTACTATTATATGGTTTGTTTATTTGGAGTAATTTAAATTGTTTTCAACAGTGAATGGTGTCAGATTTTTTCCAAAATTCTCAGCAACCTGGAATCAGTAAAACTGCTGTACAAATCCTGATTGTTCTCTTTTTTCCCATCCATGTCACACTATGCTCAGCGGTTTTCTTGGTTTTTTTGGTAAGGCAGTACCTAAGAAACTTAAAAGCAAGAAGCATTCCTGATAGACTTGGAGTGTTTGACGTATTATGTTGCTTCGTTCTCTCCCTTGTTTCCACCAAACCTACAGATAAAGAGAGTCAGGTTATCTCTTGAGTTGTCTGGCAAGGAGAAGGAGACAATACACTGCTTCCCTTAAAAATTGCTTTTACAGAGAGGGCAAGTTGTGGAAAGCTGTCGTAGGTCTGCAGGACTGCATGGTAACAGTGGCATTAATCAGTTGCAGGTTGCTCGTAGGGTAAAGAAGAATACTGGAAAGTGTGCAAAAAGTGGTGGAAGCTAAGCAATGAAAGGAAATTTCAACTTGTACTGTGATGATTGCATTTAGAGAGATGAACAACAAAGGAATGAACAGATGGAAGAGGGAGGATAAAGCGTAGAGCAGGTATAGGTAGCATAAAAATAAGTAGTTTATCACATAGAGGTAACTAAATGTACGTGACTAAGACCCATTGGAATACTATTTTTTTGTGTAGAAAATTATGGTGAGTTGCTATAGAGAGATGCTTCTAACAGTGAAACTCCAAACACAGTATCCCTAACCAATACTGGTGTTAATAATCTGCCTAATTTTTTTTTTAGAATCTGTATAACAGTATATATCTGCAATTACAATGCCAGTAAGTAAATTGAAAATTTTCACTTAACTGTATGAAGAAAAACAGAAAAAAAATCATATGACAAAGGGAACAACATTTGAATAATCTCTGATTTTGAGTGTAATATTTAACGATTTTTCAAGTCTAATAACTTCACTGTGTCAATGATTTTTAATCTTTATACATTTTGCGAATCTAAGCCAGGCTTTTGAAAACGCTTTTGAAGCTTTCATTTCCTTTTTTCCCTCACCAGTAGAAGAACCATTTGCAGGGAAGAAGATAAATCTCTCTTATTTAAGAAAACTACTGAAATAAATTTAATCTGTTTAAGAAGAGATTTTTCCTGGCTTTTTATTGCTTCATTTGCCCTGTTTATAGGTCAGGGTTTGAATTTATTTTGAAAATACCTTTACATTTTCTGAAGGACAGTTTGCAGTTTACATAGGAAATGCCAAATTGAAGAGCCAAATGCTGTGGTTATCTGGCAACTACAGCAGTTTAGGAAGGTGCCAAATTAAATTTAGAAGCAGTTGAACATAGTGGTTCTGACTGGAGTATTGTATGGGCAACACCTGCAGAAGATCTCAGTAGTTCGACTTATCCAAAAGACAGCAGCAGCTTTGGAAGCAGGCTGTTTCTTACCACAGAGTTAATGTGGAACATTAAGAGAATAGTGTTACAAAACTAAAAAGAATGGTTTTTTTCTGCGCTGTGAATCATGATCTCGCTCTTTTCTCCGTTGCTTGTACAACAGTATCAGATCAAAAAGAGTACTCACGACATCAGATGTACAAGGCAGAAAATTGTGGAGGTGCCTGTGTACTAAAGAGAACTACTTTCTATTTAGTATGTAATTTGAAACGAATTTTATCTATTTTTAGATATCTATTTTTATAATAATTTACAGATAATAGAAATAGCAACTTAATAAAGCAGAAAAAGATAATTACGCCTTTGAACACAAATCAAAATTGATACTTCTAATGAAACTGTAATCTCATGCAATGTAATGACATTTTATGTAAGTATAATACTGGTTATGATATTTTTACAAACTTTGCATTTGTCCCAATAAACATACTTCTTTTATCTCATTTTTCATTCTGGATGTGTGTAAACGCATGAAAAGTAGAATCATTCCAGTCCTGATTCTATGATTTGAACATTATGTTTTCTATAGGAGCATTGGCAAGTCAGTAAATTATTACGTTGAAGTCTGCAAGATGTGAGGGAAAAACGGGTGGATGTCAACAGGCTGATTAAAGGTAGACCAGTCATGATGCTTCATGGAATTAAATATACTAATCAGATTCTGAGCTTAGCAGACAGAAATAGAAAAAGAAGTGGAACAAGACTGTGAACATTGCTCCCTCTTTTATCTTTAATTTTAATTAGGTAATCTGATTGATTAAGACTTTTCAGAGAGAGCTGACGTTTTGTAGCCGCTGGGTAATTTAGTTGTTATTTTTATTATCTGCTTTAGCTGTAAAGAGTTAAATAACTGGTAGTCCTTTATTGCTTCAGTGATTTGAAGGTTATGTATATACTGCATATCATTGCTAACTGAGTTTGATGGTACAGAGAGGGGTAAGTCTAAAGAAAAAAATATTGAACTTGTTATCCTGTTAAGCCTTAGCAAGACAGCCGACCCACCCTTCATGAGCTTAGAAAAGCAAACTGTTCGCAGGCAGTCCGTAACAGCAAGCATCTTAAGGAAAATGAATATTGGCTCATGGCAATGGTAAGTATAAACGTTTTTTCTTTAAATTAGACTCTTAGGTAGTATTTTGTAGCTACTAATTGTTACAATTCATCATAGCTTTTATTAAATAGGAATTCTGCAGATTTTTTTCGCTGTGGGAAAATATGAGTGTTTTCCTAAATGATAGATTTTTAAGATGGGTATTTAATTCCTAAGACTGTATTGGTTATCTTATTTTAGCACATAAGTACTATAATTTTAGTGGTATATAATTTTGGAAATTAAAGCCTACCTGAAAGAACTTGAGATTTTTAGAAGTATTGCCTTTCTGCAGCCAACATTTCACACTGCAATATGAGGAGTGCTATGATAAGACTACTTGTAGTAGTCTTATTAGTACTACTACTTATAGTACTAATATTAGTTCTTGAATTAGTCAAGAAGGAATATTACATGTTATTGAGTAGAGAAGCTTACATTTTCATTTTTCAGCACTTAAATAAGCCTGGATAGTAACATTTTTCCTCCTACCATTTTATCATCCTGCAAACTAAGCTAGCTTTGGTAAAGTACGTCCTTATTGCTTTCTGAGGAGAGAAGCATTCTAACATTCACCTGAGAAATGTAGGTATTTTCTCAAGACCTGTGCCAAAGCTAAAAAAGAGTATATTAAATAAGCATCTTAAATTCTTTTGTCATTCTAAATCTAAATTGCTCCTTACTTACTTTGTGTAAGTTGTTCATCTGGTGAAAGTGACCCTGGAAACTACATGGTCAGAAAATATGGTGTCTTAGTTTTCCCGTTTCAGACACCAGAAATCAAATCATGTTAGTTAGGATAGGGTGACGGATTGTGCCCTTATTGCATTCTATAAACAATGGAAAGTTTTTCACATACAATTGTAATTTTTATTTTATAGTCCCACACTTTTTGAAAATAAAAAACTACCTCATTTTCAAAGAAAATTTTTACAGTGTACAACTACTCTGCAGGGTTTTTTTGGTGGGCTGAGTTTCAAGTACAAGCAAATACTTCAAATTTGCCTGATTTCTGTTTAGATGGATGAGCAATTCTGAAGCTCGGATAAATTGGAATAATTCAGATACTGAGAAACAATTATAGTATTACACTGACAGTAACATCTTTCACTATAGAAACTAGGTTTCTTTATTGGAAATGGTTGTTACAGTTGTTAATGTGTGTTATAGTGAAATTTCTACTAATTTCATTATTAATTGCTGCATCTCATCTGGAGGATATTTCCCATACTTGCTGTCATTTTTGGTACTGACAAAGCATGAATTCCATAGGTAGCAGTCTAAATATCAGAATGACAAATTCACTGACTTGAACAGGCTAATCCAGCTGATACTCAGTTTAGGAGGTTTTCCTTTGTCTCTAAAATAGGAATAGCAGATGTCCAACAATGTAAACAGAAATGGCAGTTTATATGATTTTTAAAACACATTTTCAGAACTTTTGATGAAGAAAAGTTATTTTATGCAGTAGAAAAGAGATGTCATGCGCAGCAAGTTCTGTTCTCTATTTATAAATACATTTTTACTTATATGATAATAAATACATGAACATCCATTGTAGTAAAGTTGAAATATTCATTATTTAGTAATTGTGTTAAAATCATGATGGAATGTTTTATGAACCATTTACAGCACAGAGGCTACCTACTAGTCTGTTGCAGTGTAAGGCAGTGCACGTTTTTAAATGAAGGAAAAAGTTAAAAATGTTGGTGCAGAAATTAAGTATCTCCAACATCTAAAATAAATGCTTACCTTTATTAATACATTATTTTGTCTTTTGTTGCAAAATCTCAAAATAATTAACCAACAAGCAAGATTACTTAATAAGTAGACGGGGGCTTTACAGGAAATTAGTTTTACATATGATTTTGCGGAATTTTAGAGGTGAAACCTCTGACTTCATTTCTTCCTAAAAAGGCAGAAATGCCTATCTATATACAGCCCATGATTGCTGATCTGTATTTCACTTGGCTGGCACTTGCATTCTCAGTGCTGAGTTAAAATAATCATGAAGACATTTGACTGACTGCTATTGTACTAGCATGTTCTAAATCTAAAGTGAAGAGTACCCTGCCTGCAGGGAGACAGCTTTAATATATTGGAGAGAATAACATAACTATTATTTCTTTTCAAAAGATTGATCAAAATCTATTCAACAATTCACATTGTGTCCATTTCTGCTTGTATAAAAGTCAAAAATAATGCAAAATCTTAATTCCATCTAATTAGGGGGTCTGCGTTTTCTGAGTATGTGGATTTATGGCTTATGTGATACTCTTAGTTGTTTGGACAGTAACCTTCCTTCTGAAGAAAGGACTGAAGAAATACTGACTGGTGTTTGCAATCTTTTTGTGGTCTGAAAAAAAAGGATCCTGATTTTGGTGTGCTCATTAAAAGTGCCACTGTAGCAGTGGGGAACAAAGCGACACAGATCCCCTTTATGCATCCGAAGGAGATCACTTTATTGTAAAAATCACTCCTTTTTATGCCTTTAATCTCAACCTGACAAAACTGAAACCAAACCGAGATTTAGCAGAAATTAACAGAAGGGCACCCATTGGCTGGCCCCATATCCTACATCTCCCCCCATCCTTTTTCTTTTTTTATTAAGCAATGAAAACCTACTAGGAAAAACCTAAACACTTCCTAAGACATTAATAACAGTGACAACAGTAATAACTATAATGACTTTTCAGAAACTGAAACATATGCTTATAACATAGTAACTATATACACATTGATTCAGGACTCTGCAACAAAAGGCCACACACACCTTGATGGAATCCACTCCACATCATGTCCTGTGGAGATGCAGGCATAGCCTCTTCCCCACATTAATTCCATTCTCCAGTCAGTAAGTCCTTCACCATCCCAAGAGGTTTTAGATGAGTCTTTATGTCAAAACAATACTGCCTTTCACATTCAGTTTGTCCCATCTCATCACGATTTAAAAAATTGAGAACATGCAAGGCTTTAGCTAGTCTTTCGTGAGGGCACCCCAACTCCTGCCCTTTTTGTTTTTCAAGCATGGTTGTTAAGGTTTTATGGGCACGCTCAACAGCAGCACAGTTCAAGAAATAAAATGGTTGATCAGTGGGTCCCAGTACAACACCTGCTGTAGATTGATTTCACTGCCCCATGTTTTTATTGTGTTTCATTTGGATGCTCTGTTCTCAGAGCTAAGTGGATACTGCCATATATCCACTGAGTTCCATTTGATTGGAACCTGATTATTTGCAGACAAAGAGTTCATGTTTTTATTAATTTTGCAAAGTGCTGTATGGTATTGTTACAGTCCCTGTAAATGGCTGCCTGCTCCCTTTTTTCTAGACATTTTGCAGACACTTTTTTAAAGACCAGTCTTTTCAGGAAAATACGTAGGTGAAACTATAGGCAAGTGAAGACCAGATCCATTCCAGAGGAGACAGAGATGAGAAACACTGGTAAGACAGGCATTTTTGATGACACATTTTGTATGTGTTTGACTTAAAAAAACATTCTTCGACATGAAATACATTCTACAGTACTTCAGAAATGTGTGTTCAGAAATTATTCAAATAAAATTCCAGTGGAAGCTTGATAAAGAGAAAAAGGTAAAACTAGAAGGTACTTCAATAAGATGTACTTCCGTGAGATAAGTAAAAGGTAAATCGATGAGCCTTTTTGCCTACTTCTTGTGGAACTCAGGACTCTCCTATACTACTCATTCTAATGACATTGTAAATTATCTGTGGGGCAATGTATGAAATCTGAAGTAGGGAATATACCACCAACCACAATCAGTACAGAGAATAAAAAGAAGAAATCAAGTAGTAAACTTCAGCATTTGCCTAGAGATATTTGAGAATCTCAGATGGCTTTGGATAATTCTGTTTAGAGTTTCTGTGGTTTTAACTGTGTCAGTTACTTCACTGTGAGGCACTGAAACTGGTCACTCAGGGAAGCTGGGGATGCCCCATCCCTGGAGGTGTTCAAGGCTGAACTGGATGGAGCTTTGAGCAACCTGGTCTAGTGGAAGGTGTCCCTGTCCATGGCAGGGGTGTTGGGATGGGATGATCTTTGAGCTCCCTTCCAGCCTAAGCCATTTTGTGATTGTCTAATTCACATGGAAAATTCAAACTTTAGTAATTAGAGGAGAGGAATTAAGCAGTGAGAGACTGGAACATGCATAGCTAGTTATTTGAGAAGCAAAATCAAAGCAGTGATTAGTATGGAGTAGAAGAATATTGTGAAATACAAAGAGACACAATGGAAATAAATGAGAATGAAATTCAGTGTTACTAAGTTCATCTAGGGAAACAGGAACAAAAAGTAGGATTCTGTATTAAAAGGGAGGAAACAGATCAGAAGGGTTTAATGTTGGAACATTTAAGGAAAAAAAGTAAAATACTCTTGTTTGAGAAAGGCTTGTTTTGGTATGCTGTGACACCATTGTTCTAAAGTCTGTGAGCACTGTAGAATTCAGTGAGGTGCCACTGAATATATGAAAAGCAAAACTTCTACAACACAGGATACTGGATTATAAGAAAGAGACTTATAGTCTAAAAGGATAATTTATATTATCCTGAAATAACTTAAAATATTTTTCAAATGTGTTGTGTCATCACGCTATTCCGATTCAGCATTAGCAAATATATTCTCCATATTTTCCTTTCTGTTTTTTCTTTGTCTTTTCTGACAGTCTCATCTTTATAGGTTCACTGAACATGGTTGTTTAGAAAATGAAAGAACACAAGTATTTTCACATAAAATCTCCACAGTCTAAATATATGAACATAAAGTAAAATAACTCCTGTATGTTCAAATTTACTTCCAATCAGTGTTTTTAAGGCAACTGCATGTTTCCTGCATAACAAGATGAACTCAAAGCCATTAAAGCCATTAATTACAGAAGTGTGGTTTGTTTTGGTTTTTTTTTTTTGCTTTCATTATTACAGAACTTGTCATCATCCGCATTAATCTGAAGGAAACAGCATTACAGATACTATCAGCAATGAAAATAAACACATTCTAGACAGAGCTTTACCTGTATTTATAGTGTGATATAAATATAAATACAAACATTTCTAGAGTGATCTTTTTCTCAAAATTGGGATGTTGTTATTCTGAGCTAACCCAAGCACTAATCTATGTAGTAAGAACAACCTGTCATGTAAGGAACTATGTCAATGGACATTGGCTTCCATCCAGGCAAATGCTGAATGCCTCTATTCCTGGCTAAGCTAATTTGGCTCGTGTTCATCTAGTGTCCAGCAGTGGACAAAATAGTTCCTAGGGCAAGGTCTTACCATGCAGTCCTGGTGCATACAGCTAATCCTTGTTCAAGTCAATAGGTCTACTTGTGAGTAGGATTGAAGTTGATGAGATTCCTAATTCTCTTATCCCATCTCAGCCCCAGGACCAATGAAACAAGAATATACAAAGACAATGCTTGGGTAAAATAAATGAAAAGCAAAGAACTGGTGCCTCTTCTGATATGGTAGGCCTTAGAGAAGAAAGAGTAAATTAACATATCAAAATATAGTATGGCCAGCAAAACTATTTGCATCATGAAGATGTTTCCAATGTTTTTTTTTTAAATTTAAGGTATCAAAAATATAACACACTGCAGGTACAATAAAGGTAATATGTAAATACTATAATTAATATCCAAGAGCTGATAGACTTAATCATAAAAACATTAGACCTGGTAAAATTAATCACAAGGGAACAGTGCAAATAATCATTATCATTTTGATCTACTTACTACCAATTACAGAAATTATTTTTAAAAATACAGCCTAATCATCCTGTTAACATATACTGTAAATTACATAATCGACAGTAAAGCAAAACCTGTAATCCTACCTCTATAAAAAACTGTGACCTGTGGCTATTTCTACTGATGGTTTCACAACTGCTTGCTCAGAGTTTTAAATTTTAGAAAGTATTAGATCACTTCCCAAAACCCTGTCATACAGAAAATCAACACTATCTACCTTCAGTACTTTGAGAGAGTCCCATGACACCGAATACACATAAATTTGAGTAGTAGGAGAACTGCTGATCATCTCAGACACAGAATTCCTTCTGCAAAATCAAAATATATTCTACCAATACAAAACCTGGCAAAACTGGACATTTCAACTATGAGGAGAAACTGAAATTATTTTCTTTATAACTAATCCACAATCCTTTCTATCTCTTTAATATTCAGGCATCTTTCTTGCAGTGATTCTTTCCAGTATTTCAGGTACTTCCTTATTCTTCAATCTATCTTCAACCAAGCAAACCTTATCCCCAAAGCCATCGTAATTCAAATCTGCTGCTAGCTGATTACAGATATGCCTATTATTCTTTCCTAAAAATAAGGCCTTAAACACTTAATGTAAAAATGTGTCTCTGGCCCTATCTTGCATTCAGCATTCAGTAAAATTCAAAATTTGTTTATAGAGTAAACTGTGGTGCATACAACTGTAGAAGTAACCATCAAAGGTAAGAGAAACTGAAGTAAAACAGGCAGCTGTTTTTGATCTGCAGATAGTTTTTAACAGCAATTTAGCAGTACTAATTGGAAATCACATTTCCTATATTGAGGTTAACCATTTCATTACTGACTATAGAAAAGGGGGGAAAAAAACATAAAAATGGAATTCCCAGGGAATATTTAAAAATAGTATAGGAAATGCAAGTATTTTGGAAATAAAACCATGAAGGTCAAGGAGGTGGAGGGAAGGAATGGAGTGTGTAGCATCTTCCTTAATCTGAATTGAGGGAATTCGTAGAAGTAAAAACATTTTCTCAGTTGCACTTCAATGAAATATAACTGAAAGCTCAGCCGTAACAGTCACATTAGGGTTCTCTTAGTTCCTAAAGTCATGAATATGTGCATCAATCTGCAGGTCTTACATATGACACCTCAAGTATGAGGTTGCTGCTCATGGCATACTTGCATATGTAACTCTTTAAGAGAATATTGACTTTTATCTGGAACTGATGGGCACTCCCTCATGCACTACACTACAAATAGGTGCCAGTCTTACAAAGAAATACTTCTTTAAAGGCTTCTAGTTGATTTTAAGCTCATTCTTCCTGCTGAAAACAGAGCTCAGTTGGTGGGTTTGGCTGTCTGTCAAGCTTTGACTAAAGATTCCTGGAAAAAGTAGAGGTATATCTTCATACTGAAGCTGAGTGTAAACATTCCAAAGTGCCTGCTGTAAAATAAGTTTACCACTTTGGCAGTCTCCCTGTAGTGTCTTCCAAAAAGACAGAGGAGACTTCCGTGCATTTTGCAGCCAGCTGATGCATGTACACTGGCATATTCAGTCATTCGGGCCTCACACAAACTTAATATTTTTCAGAAGTAGAAATGACTGCGTCTTGAAAATATTTCCTCCAGTTGTTTGGTTAGCTGTGTATCATGGCATACAGTGGCATGTAACATGAGTTTTAAAATGTCAGTGTAATTATTTTAAAAGCTTTATCCTTATAACGAGATTCATACATCCTCATTATACCAGGTAAGTTTGTGGCCTTAAAAATTCACTCACGCTTCTTCCACAGTGATGTATTGCATGTTCTGATAAACAAACATCAAAAGACTATTATGACTAATAACACTTGTAATTAGTTGATTTTTCCCAACAATAACTCTGCTGATTTCCAAGACCATGCCTATGATGTATTAGGTGTTCAAATACTTCTCACTTCAAATAATCCCTTCTCAAGACAAGAAAAAAATTGTTATTAAGTATTTTATTACACATATAATTAAGATTGAATTAAAAATGAATGCTTAAAGTATTAATTTCTAAAAATCTGAATCAGATAAAATCATAGACTGTAAAAGGTCACCTACTGCTCAAAGTTTCCACAGACTTTAAAGGGTATTGGTTCAGGCCTTATAACTGAGACCATGAGATCTTGATTTTAAGATATTATTCGAAAATCTTCAAAAGTTGTTCCTAAATAACCAGAAGAAATAAATGCATTGGTACCTGCTATAGAACTTTTTATTTTTTATTATAGCAAGTTATAATAAAACAAGTTAGAAAACCTGGGAGTTAAAGGGCAAAACTATTCCAGAGAAGCTTTCTCATTATCCAATGTTTTCCCTCCCCCACAGAAAACTAGAACACAGATGCCATTGGTTCTTAGAAATGAGTAGAAAGAAAAGAAAAAGCTGCAAGAGCAGAAAGAGCTCAGATTCCAGAGAATGTAAGTTTACAGAAATCTTTAATATAAAGTAAAATCAACAGAAACATATGTGACTATTCTTAATTTACTCATCAAGACAGAAATTCACCTTTGTGCCCAAAGCTGTTTGTCAGATTGGAAATATTTACACAACACAAATCTCAGTGTTTTCTCTGTTCAATAGCTTTCTCTAATCCTGTTTAGGTAGATGTCACTATTAAACTGTTACCCCTGTAATGCACATGACCTTCTAAAAAAAAAAAAGAAGCAAGACAGAATTTTATGTCATTGTGTGCATGCTGTGAAATCTTGCCTAGTACAGCCAGGAAACATTATTTCATTCTCCTTAGATCAGGTAGCTGTGACTCACATCTCCTGGCAGTGTGCCACTGACGTGCTGTGTGATTGTGATCGTATTAATTAATCCCTTTGTTTGCTCATCTGGAAAAGGATTATAAAAGCCAACTTCCATAGAATTTACCCAAACTGCAAGCAGGCAGTGAGATGTTGATTAACCCAGTGTGTTCACAGGAACAAAGTAAATACTGGCAGGAATAATAAAATTTAAAATGTAGCTCTTATTATAAGCAAATAGAATATCTTATCCCCTAACAAAAGTAAATACTTATTTTTAAAAAGTGCAAATATATTGAATTTCTCAAATGAGAGTGAATTAATGTGGCCCACCCTGTTTATCTGATTTCACATTACTTATCAGATAGCTATGACAAGACAATACTGAAATTTAAAAAAAATAATGTGGAAAATACACTAGATCTTAAAGATAGCATAGCCATTTTCTATGAAAACTTTCTCAAAGTTAATCACTCATTTGTGATACAACTTACCAAATCACGGGAAAATGTTTTTTCTTTTGTTTTTTACCTTAAATTAGATGCACAGTTGTCACCCATTTGTATATGCCAGCAAAGTGCAGGAAGCCTTGAAAATAAAGCACATGAGGCTCTGTCTCACTTCACAGAGCCACTGGATGTAAAGGGTGCTGAAGAAGATGGAAGAGATCATGAAAACAAGAATCAGAGTAGCCCAGATGCTTCTGAAGATAGAGACTTTGATAATGTATCAGACAGTGAAAAAGAAGGGAAGAAGGAAAAGAACTGCACTCCTAAAATGATCTCACCTCAGCAAGATGAAATTCTAGCTACAGTAACTTTTGGTGAGTCAGAGGGCTCATCCAAAGGAAAAATTACACTGTGGGGCAAGCCAGATTCTTCAAACTCCATTAGTTTGGCCACTGGAAAAATTTCTGCGGAAGTAAAATATGGCTCTTTTAATGTGAAAGTAGAAATTAAGAATATTTCTTTGTTTGATTCTGGATCAAAAGTTGTGGATGAAAAAAGGAAAAGTTCAAAGAACAAGAAGCGTCGTGAAAGACAATGCCAGAAAAGTCAGTGTTCAAAATGTTCGAAGTACCAGTGCCCTTCAACTGGCCATTCAGCAGAACGCAGGGGGAAATATAAGGGATCCTCTAAACATAAAATTCAGACTGCCACCAATGAAAGTCCCACCCTGGAAATGAACATTGAAACAAAAGACATTCAGGTGGAATATACCTGCAGAAAGAAAAATCTGAAGGTTAACATCAAAGCGGGTGAGCAGGCACAGAGCAAAGCACTCAACAGGGAACACAAAGATACCTATTGGAGTGAAACAGATTATTCTGTGACAGAGGCACTGTGTAACACAGACTGTGATTCATCGTTTAGCTTTCATGAAAAAGCAGATTATACATTCCCAGATGGATATACACTTCTCCCTCCACCTAAAGAATTTGCTGACTGTGACAAAATGCACCTGGATACAATTGCAGAAGGCATATCTTCATATCCTGTTAATAGCAGAAAGGAATCTGACAGTCTCACTACAGCCTTGAGTATTTGGGGAGAAGAAAATTATTTCTGTAAACTTAACACAGAGGACTATGAAGTCCCTAACTATGAAAAGAAAGATTTTTCAAAGGATAAAATACTTTTCTCAAAAATAAATAATACTAATTATCTTGTAGCTAATAATACCTTGCATAATCCAAACAATGGGAAAGAATGTGTTAGCAAGAGCAACCTGTTAGGTCAAGAAAGAAATGACTGTGACAAACACAGAGACAGAGGGCCAAAAAAAGCAAGAAGAAAGTCTTTCCCAGATACTACCCTGGAGGTACCATCACCAGTTCACCCTAGAAGGGATTCTGGCTTTTACTCACTGCCATCCTTAAATGTATTGCTTAAGGAGACCAAAGCAGGAGATGTCCATAATAGGAACTCAGATATTTCTACCAAATACAAGGAACTTTGTAAGTGTCCTGACTTGAACGCCTCTCTGACAGAGCTTTGCAAGTATCCTGACTTGACCTCCTCACTGAGAAATTTGAGGAGTCTTAGGTGTTCATATCAGTATGCTTTCACATCATTTGATCATAATATTACTATTTATCCATCTGAGCCTGAAGAAGATGTCTGTCTAGATGGCACTTGTTTACTGAATGACTATGCAGACTGTGTGGGGCAAGATGAAGAAACAGAAGAAACATTAATGGACAGTCCTCATTCCAGTGGTACTATACATGACAAAAATGAAAATGGCCATGAAGAGCCTCTGGGAAACCTATCCATATGGGAAGAGAACTCTAAGTCTGCTGAAGCTTTAGATAAAGAGAAATCAGAGTACAGCTTCATAGAAAAGCATGTTGAATGGCAAAACAAAGCTCACCTGGTAAAAGCCTCTTCACTTTCTACAAGCCCTTCAGGTGAATTCATTAATGACAAAGAAAGTACTAATTATGCATCTACAGAAAGCATCCCAAAACAATGTTCAGTTTTGCAGTTAAATGTTCACCCACCCTATGCAGAGTCTGAGGTGACAAATAAACGGAGAGAGTCAGTACTGACCGGCCCTCCAGTGATAACTGGAGAAGTAGAAGGAAGACTTGTCCAAGGCGACACTACATTGATACCTGAATGTTTTGACTCTGCAATAAAGAAAGAACCTAACCTTTCTTGCAGTATACAAGAAAAATCCTCGCTGTCATCCTTGTTGTTAGATTGCAAAGAGAATGGCATGAATAAAGCATTGGAAAGCCTTTCTGAGGTACAGCACGTATCTGGAGATGTCTTTGTGGAATCTGATTGCCATAATAATTCAGCACAGGTTTCCGTGTTATCTACCTCTTCAGTATGCACAGAAAAGAAAGAGAATGTCACAGAACATGCAAACATTATGCAAAGATTGGAGAACTTTTGCAGTAAACAATCAATTGATGACAGTTTAAGGAGAGAGCCTGGAGCAAATCAACTACCTCTGTTAGTCAAGCCCAACTTTGAAGAAATTGAATCAAATTTTGAAACGAAAGAAGATTATTATGAGAATGCAGATATCTCATCATCAGTAAAACACATTGGTCAGAAAGGTAGGTGCTACAAGACTTTTCAAGTTAATACCACTTACACAGGAGCCTTTGCATAGGAGCTTTTGTGACATCTGTTTCCTTGGAAAATAAATATATATTAAAAGTTTACAATTATGTTGGCCATGGGATTATAATATGCAGTTATTCTGCTGAGGATTCTAGAAACCATCTTGTCGAGCCAAGAAACTTAAATTTAAAAAATAATAATAAATTCATGCAGCTTTGATCAAGAAGCAGTTTTCCTACATTAAACTGCCACCCATCCTATACAGCTAGTGAGAGAAGAAAATACCATTGCAAGGAGTAATAGTAAAAGCAGTTGCCATGTGATATGAACTCAGAGCACAAGTCAGTGTTTAAAGCCACATAAATCTGGCTTTCAAATCCATGTGATCAATATGAATACTAAATATATATGAATACTAAGTACATCTTGGTCGTAATTCTGGCTGAACGTTTTCATGGGATGACCATAAGGGGTCCTTTAACCTGCTTTTCTCCTCTCTTTTATACGTTTGAAGAAACTGCATACAAAAAAAGCGCTTATTTTTAATAGCCGATACTTTACAAAATTTCTTGTCTTCCTTTTTATAATCCATCTACCCATATCCATAACTGGTCTTTTAAAATGAGTGTAGTGTTTTGAAATATAAAAAATTTAAGCCATCCTGGGACATTGCACACTACAATGTGAGCCTTTTACATTATGAATATGTACACACATATGTGTGTATGTGTTGTTAAAATATCACTCCAAACACTTTAATTTTATTTTTTTAATATTAATCAGGTTATATGCAAATATATCTCAGAGTTAGCTCTCCAGAAGACAATGTTTCCAGCAGATTTGGAGGTTAAGAGGTTTGTACTGTTGAAAAAAATGCATTCTCATACAGAAAATGTCTTATCCTAGTTCAAAGCAGCTGAAGTTTTTTAAAAATCTTTTAGTTCACCATAACTGCAAAAAAGACTGGTATGACCTCCATGGCTGTCTTGTTTGTCATTGGTAATGGAAATTTTAAAAAATACCTAAAGTCTATATACACTATATAGATATACTACATAGATACATATAGCTATATAGACTAATATCTCAACATCTCAATACCATTATCTCAGTATCAATATGTAAAATAAATAGATAATTGATGAAATGGAAATCTCTATAGAACAAGGTATAGAATTAAGATACTAAAGGAAAACTGCTGGCCAAAATCCTTGACTTCTCGAACATTAGGCCTAAATGGTTAAGACACAGCACAGAAGTTAGGTGTATCTATGCCTTTCATTTTTATTTTCTTTTCTTTTATTGTCTCTTCCCTTTTGCCCCTTGCTAAGAATTATCTATGTGTGTTCTTTCTCTTACCTGTCATCTCACTTTGGCCCTCTTTTGGTCCAGGGTCATATTTTGATTTTCCTTCATTCCTGGCAATGCTGTGGAGGTCCTCTCTTAAATGAATAAATGTGTACATCCAGAATAAATTTCACAACTCATTAATACGAATTAAAACCCACTTTTAGTTTGAGAATACCAGCCTACTTTGCCAAGACATTGGGCAGTGTGGGACTTCCAGAGTTTAGTAATCCAGTGACACCGAAAGCAAATGTGTCATCTTTCAGCAAAGAGTGAGAACATCTACAACAGAGGAGAAGAGATGCCACTGTGGTAAACAGGATGGGGGAAAGGCAATCTAGAAGTCTCTTGGTGTCCTGGGGACTTCATGATTGTATCAGAGAGAAAAAGACCCATGCAAAGGGCACTGCAAGAGATAGATTTCCTAACTCTCAGCAATGGTCTGGAATAGTGCTCTGGAATGCCCTTGCTCAGTTACATGTATCTGTGATGAAGATCTGGCTGAAGCCAGAAAAAGGCTGTACAGCCCTGAGTGTACCTACACAATCCTCCAGGGAGCCTGTGGAGGTTGGACTTTCTCCTTATCTGCCCTTGCCAGTGGCTACAGTCACATTTTCAGTGCAGAATATAACACAAAATCTGTTTTACAACTGTTGTTCTGTCTGAAAAAATAATGCAACAATGAAGTTTATTCTGCCTTAACTAAAAAGAAATCTAAACCAGGAAAATCTTCATGCATGTCTTGCAAGATTATTAGTGTCCAAATAGGAGTTTATATATTTACCTACTGGCCACTTCAAAAATGTATGATGTTAAACAAGATGCATGAACAATTTACAAGTTTCTGCATTAAAATAGTGATGTACAAATGGCTATGCATTTAACTAGAGATACTTCTACTTCTCGCTGCATAAAGGCCTCAACTAGTCTAAAATATATACTTTCTGAATATTTTCAGTATTATTTGGTATTTTCATTTATATGTTGGTTAGATTATTCTTGTATTAAGAGTGTGGAAATATTACACAGTAAAATTACGTATACAAGTAGTGTCACATATTTCTCACAAACAACATCTGGTTATAACTTAGACTTGAAATCAGAAATGGATAAAACCAGAAAGTTACCCTTGAAGAAAGACACCAGAGCAAGTGACAGTTCCCAGGAAGATGCAATAGACCAATGGGCCAGAAGACGGAAACAATTCAAAGACAGCAAAAAATGCAGTTCAGCTGGAGGAAGCTCCATAAACAGCACAATTACTGAGGGATCAAGTGAGTACTTCAGTATTACGCTTGGGATCTTTCCCCTTTGTGTGACTGGTACTATGACAGGGTTTTCAGCTAAGGAAACTGATCTCCAGTTCACTATCTGAGTGTCTGTGTTAGTCATTATCATGAGTAACATGAAACATCCTTTCTCATTGGTTAAGCTAACAATCTGACAAAATAAAAAGTTTATTCTACCATTCATGTTCGTGCTAGAACATGGTCAAATAATATTAAGACAAACTGTAGGCACAAACATGTAAACATATGGCAGCAGGTTTGAGGTTATAACAAAAATTGTAATCCTGATATCTACTTATGTCAAAGCCATGCTGAGCTGGGAGTCTTTCTCTCCTCACAAAGGTAACCACCTTCTCCAACTTTAATCTAGGCTTGTTGCCTAGATCGTTATTCACTGTGACTCATAACTGTCTCTTTAAGAAATCTGTCAGCTTGCCACATGCAAATTCATCAGCTTAAACTTCATGGGGGAGGAATTTTTAAGATGAACTGCCTAGTGAATTTACACTTCATGCAGATGGAGCCACCAAGCAAGAATTGCACAGTCTAGGGGGAACATATGTGGTACTTCTTACTTGATACTGCCTCACCTCCTGTTTTGCTATTTTAGTAATATAAGAAATACTTTGTAGGGATGAAGAAATGTGCACTTCCCTGTGGAAATATTTTGTGCTACAATGAGTACTTTTGGTACAGGAAATTTTATTTGTAGCTATATAGGCTCCTCTTTGAAGACGGGAAAATATGAACCCATAGAAGACTGAACTGTTAAGACTTCAGTGCAAGTCCAATAGATGATAAACTATAAATATGTTCCAAGCCTGTACATCAATTCACTGCCTAAACATAGATTTCTGTTGCCAGCTGAGATACCAAGAGGGACCTGAGATATGTGAACCAGCTGGGAACCCAAGCCTTTTTGAAGTAGTAATTGAACAGCAAGCAGGATACCCTGACATATCTAATATGGTACAGACCACCTATGTTCAGGTAACTGAGCCAATCTCTAAGGTTTTAATGCCTGTTAACAAAGGAGAAGGCATTTCACATGGAAATAAAGAAGCTCTTTATTGGTAGCAGTTTTCATTGCTTGCCCCTAAAACAGATTCTAGGTCATGGTATTAAGACTAGAAAGTTACCATGTCAAACCACCTGCGCTCAAAAAAACCTACCAGAATATACACTCCAGGCTAAACTATTCCTTGATTTCAACAGTAGTATCTCTTGAATATAATCTGGACCATAAATTTTACTAAGTCAGGCATGTGTTGGTTTCATAAAGAAAGCATATATATATTTTTAGGAAATCAAACAAGTCAAAAAAGAGCAAGTTGGAAGAGCTAGAATTGCTTTCCTTGAGAAGAAGTTTTGGGTAGCACATGGCATAAATTCAGGCTGGTCTCCAGAACAGGTGACTGGGCAGACAACTCTGTCACAGATTCTCACATCTTATGATTTTGGATAGTATGCCACAAGCCTGAGACTTCTGTCCCTTTTGGTTTGGTAGCTTGACTGTTCCCCTGTGTTGGCAGACTTGAGACAACTCTGATTAACATATGGAAGCAGCAGCTCCTTACATTCTTACTTCCAGTATCTGGGAAGAATTTAAGTGTGCTTGTTTGTGACACCCCAGTTTGACATCTGTTCCGAAAACTCAAGGAGAAGAGAAAAGAAATGTTTGGGCATAATTCCATACTGTCAGCATGGCAGTGGGTATAATTTTGCCTATTTGTCACATTTTAACCAACTCTAACTCTACTAAAATTATAAAAATTCAGCATTAAACTGACAAAATACTGTGCTGTACTGAGCTGTTTGGTGCTAGTCTAGGTTTTAATTTATGCATTCATGGTAGGAAGGTAAAATGAGCTTTAAATGTATCCGCATAGTAATATTTATTTATTTGTCTATTTCTTAGTAGCTTCTTATACAGTTAAGCATGTCATCTCATACTTTCTGCATAATAAGGGAGAAGCCAGTGGATGTGGAGTATTTGTCTAGACAGACACAACTGAGCACATTTTCTAAGTAATGAAAGTGACTGCCACTTAGATATATTCAGGAAGTGACTTCCCAAACAAATGTAACTTTAAATAAAGGTAAATTTTTATCTTCTCTGTTTTTAAACTGGGAATAATTTTCCATCAGACACAGGATAAACAAAGCAAACAGAGCCTTCCTCCAGCTGCATTAAATCTAACTGCATTATACCAGGCATTTCATACTGAAAGGTATGTGATGGGTTTTTCCTCTCAGAAAATTTATATTTTCAGTCTATCTGTTAACACAGCATCTGATACTTATATACTTATATATTACTTTCACCATCCAGTCTTAACTTTGAAGTTGCAGCTCCTGGTCTTCTTGGGATGTTGTCAGACTATTACACAGCCTTTTTATTTACATTCAACTTGCTGTTTATAACCTGTTACAGCCAGCTGCCTGACATCCTATTGCCTTGAGAGCCTCAGCTGTAGCAGAGAACTAGAGCTCTCCTCCATCTCCATATGAACTCATTGCAAGACATTGTGAATGTAAATTATTATAAAATATTAATCTGAAAATCCTCAGGATAACATGTCATATAAATATTTAACAGCCTATGAAGGAACTAGCCAGGAGTTCTATGGTAAAGGAAAAAAAAAAAAAAACCACCAAACTATTATTTCCTCACCTCCTTTTTAAAAAAACTTCACATGTCTGGAAGAGCTAAGATTAAGCAAACAGAAAATATGGTTATCAATGCCCCTGTCATAGAAGATACTTTTCATCTTCTCTTTTGTCTTTTGATATGCACTGAACTCATACTAAATTTCTAGCAGATTCGTTTGATTTCCTAATCAAATGGATCACATTAGATTGCTTAAGAACTAGCTAAAGCCAGATTTCTCTTGAAGAGTTGCAGCTCCTGTTTTGACTGCCTGCATTAAGACTTCACTTCTTACTCAAGTCCAGCGTACATTAGCCTCCAGTATTGTGATCTTATATTTGGAAATCCTTGCAGACTTTTCCTTTAACAGCAACAAAATTGAGGAACTCAGTACAAATATTACAGACAGTTCATTAAGAAACTTGTGGCACTTCTTCCATGCTGAGTGGCTGAGGTCTCTTATTCTTCATGCATTTTCCCTCCTGACATAACTTTTACTTGTTTTATCGTCATGACAGTAAATTCAGAGGATGCTCGATCAGTAGATCTGGGACTATATTCTGAAAATGAGGACAGAGGTTTTTATACAGAAAACTTTCATTCTGCTTCCTGGGTTTTCAGAGGAGATGATGTCTCTCCAGATAACAGTCCTAGATGTCTCAGCAAAAGACCCAGACCAGTGGCAAGTAAGTTGGTTAGGGCAACAGGTAATAAATGTTGTAAAAAATTATTTATTTTGTGCACTCTGAGGATTTCAGGGGAATGACATTTTGGAGAAGATGCTGGTCACTTATGCTAAAGACAGGAAAAGGAGCAACCCAAGAATCTAAAAGATTATTTAAAAAATAAATAGTTCTTATTTAGCAATTGTCTTGCAAAATATCATTATTACTTGATAAAATGGTTAAAGTTCATAGTTAAACCTCATGAGATAAGGGTAGAGGCAATGTAATTCCATGACTTCTTCAAGCATGGCAAAATCATAGAGATATTTATGGTCATAAAGTATTATAATGGATATAAAATCTGTTTTACATCAAACTTTCAGGCATAGTTGATCCAGAAAGAAAATAGTCATTTGCTAGGAGAATGGAGGATTGTTCTATTTGTACTTTAAATCTGGGCAGATATAGTGAACAACTTTTTCTGGGGGATGGGAGGTTTTCCTTCACTTCTCAGATGCTAAATTACTCAAAAGTAACACAGTTCAAAGAACTAAGACAAACTGAAACACCCCTGTAGCTTTCCAGGAAATTGTTCTTTGTTAGAGCTCATAAATCATTCAGAGTATGAGAGAAAACAAATGTCCTCTATAAATCTTCTGATATGAAAAATTTCCCTTATCACACATGAGAATATTCTGGAAAATCAGTTTAGTTGCTTGTTCTCCCAGGGGAGAGGTCAGAACTTCAGCAAGGCAGTTAAGGTTAGTATTGAAGTATCTATTTTGGACAGATAACATCAAGTGGCCTGCTAATAAACTAACCTTGAAATTTCTGTCTTCCACATAGTACACAATTTGAAAACAAAACAGCTGTCATAAATTACTATTGAATTGGCCTCCATTAAGAAAAAAAATACAGTAAGGTAGTCAAACAATCAAAACCAGCCACTCCAAGAAATCAAATTTACGCTGAAGTCCTTCTTAAGCATAAGGTTTGCTAAAGAACCAGTCCATTTAAGTCAGAATAATACTGCTATTAGACCCTGAGAAAAAGGTGGAAGTAGGCAATTAGACCCTGATCTTCCTTTTTACCGAGGCTGATCCCTTTAAGTGTTAAATTCTGATGAGCTGAAAGAGATTTCAGCCCCCCATGGCAGAAGATGCCACTGTAGCTGGGGAGGTTGGACCACAGGACTGTGAGACATTGTGGGAGTGTGGAGTGGAAGGATAAACAAAAGGAGAAGAAACAACTCTCCAAAAGATAGAACCGATTTTAACCCATTTGACAAGTTAGGAATGTATTTTGTATTTGCAGCATAGAGATCTGATACACAGAGCAGAAGTGTTTTTCGCTCCCAGCATCAGTAGAGTGGAATACTTGAATACTTCAGCTCTTCATTGCAAAGTCCAGGCACTTAATTTAAACTGCTGTCTGCCTGTGACCTATCTTGAATGATATTTGATCTGTTGCAGTGTGAGGGGTGTCACTGTCTGAGGACCACCACTGAAGAGCCAGGAGTGCTACTGAAAGCACCCCAGCCATTTGTAAAATCAGTAACACTCAAACACTACAAAAAATTTTAAAAACAGACTGCTGCTTATTAAACTGAATGTGTAGAGAAAAAAGGTATCTTTCTTTCTACTTCCAGTTCGAGAAAGAACAGTGAAGATTGCTAAAGGAACTGGCAATTACCCTTGGGGTTTCAGGATCCAGTTCTCAAAGCCTATCCTTGTGACTGAAGTTGACACAAGTAAGTTGTGTTTGTACTGGTTAATTTCTCCTGTGGAAATATATAAAAAATAAATACATAATAGTATATTATATACACTGATATAATGATATGATATATATCTGTATGATATAATACGATCTACACAGTATAGATCATCTGTTTATTTATGATACAGGTGTACACAATAATTTCCATAATTAGTGGGTGCAGGGTGTTTGATATCTGCTTGGATCCGTCAAGCCGTCAGTCAGTCTTGACAGGTGGGCTGTTAACTTCTTCCAGGAATTAGGATGATTTTAAGGAACCCCAAAAGAAACGCCAAAATCCAAGTGAGTGAGCAAAAAATAGCAGATGATTTTCAGCAAAGGTGAAATGCAAGATACTCCCTCTAGAGAAGAATGAGCTAGCTGCACCATGCCTTAAAAATGGTGTTGGCACTTCCGCTTAGGAATGAGATCTTGGGAGTCACCACTGAAAGGTCTCTGAAATCATTGGCTCTGTGCATAATGACAGCTTAGAAATGTGTCTAAAAGCCAACTCAGTAACAGAAGAGAGAATGGGACACAGGCAGTCTGTCACTTTACTGCTGCCCAAGACCTTGGCTCATCCAAATCTAGAGCACTGCTTGCTCTACTGCTCTGCATCTCAGGACTGCAAAGTAGAATTAGAAAAAGAGCAGAAGGTACAGGAGACTGTGATCGATTCTTACCAAAAAAAAAGCAGATACTATGCAAAATGTCATCCCACTAGAAGGCTAGTGCATGCCTTCTAGCATGGCATCTGAGAACAGCTCTGTCACTATTACTAGCCTTATGTATTAAATTGTCCATCATCCTGACAACACTGGGAAAGCCTGTGAATTCAGCAGCCTGTGAGTTCATAAGTTCTTTACCTAAGTACAAATAAAATCATACATCATGCATACAATAGCTTTGACACTTACCAATTTATCCCTACTAGTTAAAGTTAAGTGTAGCAACTCACATTTTATATCACTCTTTTTATTTGTATGTTGTTTTCAAATGCAGTTGCTTTAAAACAGTGACAGGATTTTAAAAATAGGGTTTTTTCTGACAAGCTTGTAGTAAAATTATGTTTTCTCAAAATATAACACATTTCATTGGGAAGAAATTCTTCCCTGTGAGACTGGTGAGGCATTGGCACAGGTTGCCCAGAGAGGCTGTGTATGCCCCATCCCTTCAAAAGTTCAAGGCAGGGTTAAATGGGACTTTGAGCAACTTGGTCTAGTGGACTGGGATTGGAACTAGATGATCTTTATGGTCACTTTCAGCTGAAACCATTCTATGATTCTACAACGAATATTTTAATAATATTTTACAGACCACCTATGGTCATAAAGTCTGGTATGGCATGCTCAAGGCCAGCACAACCCAAAATGTTCTGACATTTGCAAATGATTTTTAATGCACTTGAGGGTGGACTGGGGCTTTATTGTGCCTGTTTATTACTCGGTTTTTTCTAATCTTATCCCTACAATTTCTAAGCATTCTCAGAAATACACTGAAGGATCACATTTACTGCATCATAGGGTACAAAATCTTTAAAAGCATAAATTAAATGTTAAGGACATGGAATAATATTTTCCAAAACCATTCTTTCACAGTACATTAGGAATGCTTATTTATAAATGAGAAGATTAATAGTGTATCTGAGAAATTTGTAACTGGGATTTAAGTAACTGTGTATTGGTGCCCATGAATAGAGCATATTTATCGCCTCCCTAGTTTGCTTCCATTCCTGTGTCTGAGCACTGTTTTAATAGGAATGCATGTGCTTTGCAATGGTTAATAAATAAACAAAAAGTGATGCATTAAAAATCTGATACAGTTCTTCCTTCACTGGGACCTTTTTAACTTACCATGTAATTTCTTCCTAAAGCCAAAAGTCCTCAAAATTCTATTAACCAGCAAAGTCAAATAACAATACAGAAGGTACTCTTTTGGGGTTAAATTCAAAGTTTATCAGAATAATAGATTTTTTTTTTCAACTGACTCTATTAAGCTTTGCATCAGATCTTTCTTTGCACTTCAGGCCAAAACTCTCAGATACTGAAATGTCTATTTGCATCTTAAAGCATTTAAATCCTAATGGCATTTTAAATGAAATTTCTCCATTGCCAGTGATTATGTAGGGCTGCACCAGTATCCAAATCCTGAAGCTTCACTTAAAGATGAGTAACAGGTTGGTCAGTAAAACTTGTTTCACTTCCGAGTTGACATCATGAAGGCCCTAAAGCATAGTCCTTGATTGGTTGAACAGATACTTGTTTTGCTAGAAAAGCATGATCATATAGACATGCTCGATATCTTAGCACTAAATAAATTTTTGTGTTTGTTTTTTGGTTTTGGTGGGGTTTTTTGTTTGTTTTTTTGTTTTGTTTCTTTTTCTTTTTTCTCTTTTTCTTTTTCTCTTTTTCTCCTTTTCTCTTTCACTCTTTTTCTTTTTCTTTTTTTCTTCTTCTTTTTCTTTTCTATTCTTTAAATTCCAGATAGTGCAGCTGAAGAAGCAGGGCTTCAGGTTGGGGATATTCTGATAGCAGTCAATGGAACTGATGTCACCAGCATGCCACATTCAGAAGCTGCCAATCTGGCAAGGAAAGGTAATTCTGAGATCACAATAAATTAAATGAATGGGTCAGGTTTCCTGTTCAATGCTCCAAATATATCCAGACAACTGAGGTCATGTGTACAACAGAAATCTCAATTAATAGTTTAATGCATTACTATTTCATACAGTAGTATTGCCAAGGTCACTTTTTTATCTAGACCTTGTTTTCTAGACACTTTAGAAAATTATTCCCCAAAGAGCGTGTGACAGTAATGGTTTTGCCTCTCCCGTTATAAAGAAAGTGACTCAGAAAGCCTTGAAAGTGACTTCAGAGACACAAATGCCTTATTTATGCCTTATACTTCCTCAGGGAGAGACTTCACATCTTCCTTCTGTTTCTCTGTCACCAAGACCTGAAGTCTAGGCAGGAGATCAGAGAGTTTGTTTCATGAGGCATCCTTTTGCACCACCACAGAAACAGAGTCAGGGACATTAGTCATGTATATCCTCCCCAGAATTGTGATGACAAAGATAGCCACGTTTACATGCTGAGAATTAATTTACTGCTATTCCCTTATTTATACCAGATAAAATTTTGACAAAGGCTCCTGGGAAATTCAATAAATTAAAATACTTATACAAGGCAATGACAAATTTAACTTGACACATACGGTGTTCTTTAATTATAGAGGTGCCATTCGCACTGTTGTATTTAGGAGAATGCTGAGTGTTTTAGCAGATAAATCTCTGATTACTGGTATTTTTAACTCCACTGAGAACACCCCCTGGATTAAATCTCAGCACACCAACAACATTCCCAAAGCCAAGTGTCCCTCAAAAAGAAACCCAGCAAATGTTTTGCAGATGAAAGTGTGTCATAGTCACATTTCTTAATCCTCCTTCAGGCGTTACCACCTGCTCTTTAGTGTTGATACAATCAGAATTTCAGTCCTTTAGGGTCAAAATAATAGATATATTGATACTGTCAGCAGATACTGTGTTGCTGCATCTCATTCATGATGAAGATACCATTTTTTTTTTTTAATCTTGCCACCTATTATCTCTTCCAAGTGCTTGCCTTTTGCAAATGGTAATAAGATGCTTTACCACAGGTTAGCTTCCAACAGCAACCCTCCTCAGTGAGGGGCACAGAAAAGAATACTTCAAGTTATGGAAAATAAGGAATTCTCAAGAGTGTATGTAAGATGACAGAGACTGAAGGTGCCCCTAAGAGCATTGTCAGCAATTTTTTGTTAAACCTCAATTTATGTACCCCCATTTGAGCAATGAAATTCAATTACTTCTCCTAAATGATAAAGTAGACAAGTAGCAAAGATGCTGCTTGCAAAGATAAGTCACGAAAATATTTTTAGAGGTGTCTTCAGATAGCTGGCTCCATTACTAGTTCTCAACACAAAATTAGCTTCATTCCTGAATTTGTGTTAAAAGAAGACCAAATATCACTGGATGTAATATGCTGCCTTGGCTGCTCTGCTCCTTGCTGCTTCTAGAAGCTACATTGGGCGTGGTATAGAATACTGCCTTCCATCTCCTTATCCTGCATGGGTATTCAGAAATATTGACACGTTTATACTTGTGACTTACATTTTCACATGTAATATTTTAGGTCCTGATATCCTGACTATGATAGTGGGATCAGACATCAGCCGTTACCCCAACACCCCCAAACCTACGTGCCGAGGATATCTGCACAAACGAACGCAATCAGCGATACTGAAGGGCTGGAGAAAGAGGTGGTTTGTGCTCAAACATAATGGTTACCTACACTATTACAAACACAAGAAGGTAAGGAGAGTGGCTGGTGAGGAATCAAACTGTGTTCTGAATTATGGAAGCGTAGCAGTTCTATACTCAAATTTACAGATCATTATCTTGACTTACGGTATTTACAGCTACAGGGTTTTGCATGAGTTGTATAAAGGAGGTTTGCTGAGTGCTCTTTTACAGTTCTCTATCCACCTGACACTTCCAGCAGAATAGCTGGTTTCTCTGCATCTGTCATGGTACACACATGAGCCAGCTAATCAGGAATATGCTGCAGAACCACTGGGTATGCCACAAAACAGTGTGGCCAGTGCTCTATTCTATAGCTATTCTGGTGTCAAAACAAAACCAAGTAAAAAACTTCACACTAAAAAGATACAAACATGTAAGAACATTCTTCTGGAGAGATTTCATTTTATCATAATCAGATCCATAATCAAATTCCTGAAATATTAAAATGTTATAATTTTAAACGCTTTCCAGTTTTTGATCAATTAAATATCACAAAGAGTGTTAGATAAATTGGAGTGAGGATTAGAAGGTGCCCCATAATCTTACATTCACTAAGATTTAATTACATTTTCACTTCTTTCTTTCAACTAGTAGGTTTCTTTTAATTCATTTGTTCCTCAACTATATTATTTGTTGCACTAAAAAAATAAGTATTTTAGTCATGCAAACTATGTGCATTTGCATTTTCTTAAAAAGAGTAAATACATTTAAAGCACTGCATAAATATTTTATAGAAATAGCTAACTACTGCTTATTTTCTTTCATTTTCCAAAACTAGTGCCCTTCAATTACTTTTTTAAATATTTCATGCCATTTTTTTGCTTTCTGTCTCTGGACTCCAAAGAATACATTTCAGAATACTGAAATATTGAGGCGCTATTTTAGCAGATGAAAACACAAGGATTTTCTTCACTGCCTCATGTGCTTACTCTGAAGAGTCATTTACTGAGAGTGAGAAAGATACTTAATACAGTTAATACAGAAAGATACTTAAATAAAGTTCTTCCCTACTACAAGATCAAATGCCCAAATGAAATAAGAGGGATCTCAAGTATATTCACTGGCACTTCTTTCTTTTGGTATGACTTCTCTCAGGATGTAAAAAGAGGACTGCTCATCATCCCACTTTTTTTTCTAAGGGAATTACAAATAATGTTTTTTGTTTAACACAGCTTTTATGTTACATGTCAGCTGCATGATTAAATTGGCAAGATTATATTCCAGGCCTTGCCTCATTCTGGAGGAAAAAATTTTTTACTTACTGTATCTAAGAAGTTCTTTGAAATAGTTAATTTAAGGCAAGAATCATTCAGGAAGAAAAAAAAAAAAAATCAGGATAAGCTGTCACTATCCAGCAAAATAGCCAGGGTAATCAATTTACTCATCTTCATTCCCTTGTTAAGAACATCAGCTTACATTGGTGTATTACAGTGACTCCAGCAAGGCCATGACTGATTTCCAGCTGTGTAAGGACACAACTTGGCTTTTTATTTAAGCCTGAAATGCAGCATATAATGTTTTGTAGTGGAGAAAGGAAAGGATGATTGATCTGTGCTTTAGTCTATATCAAAAAACACAGAGTTAGATTTCCTCATCATTGCAATCTACAACCAGAAACTATCCATCTTGAATTTTTCTCTTCCTGCCGACCTTAATAAGAAGATTTCTAGAGTTTTTTACATTTGACTCTCCCATGTAATTGCTGCTCTTTTTGAGTCATCTCTAGCCAATCACACAGTGGTGAAGTGATAGCTGTTGCAAAATATTCAGTCACTTCACATACAAGGTTACTTTCTTTTCCCCCAAACAGATGCTGCCAACAGCAGCATGTCCTTGACTCTACAATACATAAAAGTAGCTAAAACGTATTTTTCACCTCAGTCATTGTAGCTGTGTTTGCCACCTCAGAGCAGAGATATTTTTGTGTTAGAACCTTGGTTTTGGTAAATTACTGAGATGAGCAGAGATAAATTATTTATAATACTTTTGCCTGCACTTGGCAATCATGGAGTTGCACTATATATTTCTCAGGTCTGATCCCCTGTTTTCCAGAACACTGGATCCTCTCAAACGTGCTATTTCCTTATTTTTCAACATGCCCAGTTTTTCTCTTAAAGGAAAGATGTCTGGAAATTATGAGGAGGCAGACATGAATGTACACTTAAATCCTTCCCTATGGCAAGTATAAGCAGACAAGTTTCTTGTGCTTGAACTTAATATGTTTTTTCAGGGAAAGCTGAAAACACATCAACATAGTCACACACTGATCCTTTTTTTACAGATAACAACGTTTTCTCCTCTAAAAGTACCATTTGCTGCTCATCACAGTAAAGGGGCTGCAAAGTCACCACAAAATGTTTCTGGTGAAGACTTCAGTATAGGACAAATAAGTCTTAATCAGCTTTACATGAGACCAATAAGATAGAAAAAGCAATCTACCTCACAGCAGAAGAGCATCACTTCGGCATGTTAAATCTCTGAGCTGTCATCAGCAAGTCACTTTTAGAACATGATAGCTAACTTGAAAATCTTAAAAGATGTTGCAGTTTTCAGGATAAAAAAAAATACTGGTCTCGTGACTTCATTAAAGAAATGGAATATAATTTCCAGGACCCAGGAACAAATGGGCCATTAAGAGGTTTAAAGACTGTGGAGAATGCATTCATTTATCATGGGGACATACCTGCTAGAGTGCTAACAATGTTCAAGGCTTAATAGGAAAACACAAGGATTAAGAAGGCATTGTAGTCAAAAACTTGTTTCCCAAAACACCTCATTACAAATATCCATCATGTAAGGAGTTCAACAAATTTAATACTGGCTTTTACAAATCCACTAAAAGTGTCAGTGAAAGCCAGAATTTCCTAGTTTCAATTCATCGTTGCTTTCTTGCTAAGACTGGATAAATAAAAAAACATGTATAATAAGCTGCTCTCTGGTTTTTATCTTGCAGTGTTTCTGCAAGATAAAATTATTTCCAGCACCTTGGACATAAGTAGATCCTTGTAAAAAGGATAGCGAGACAGATCTAGCACCTGAAAGGAGACTAAGAAATAAATATCATTGTGGTTATCATCTAGGAGAAACTCTAAAGAGGCCTGTCTCCAACAGGAAAGTGTTATAAATGTATCTCCATGGCAGACTTCCTTTCCAGAACCCAGAGATTGATTAATTCTAGTCAAACCAGGTCTATCAGGTCCTTGTATTACTTTTGTTATATATTCCATTTCACTGTCAAATTCCTTTAGGTAAGAATGATGTAGAACTATAGTAGTTAGAAATAAAGATCTAAAGAGTATGGGTTTGTCGCCAGCATGGACTCCAAGTAGAAAAGTCAAAAGAAAAAGCTGTAGTAGGAAGGAAATAGTAGCAGTTACATTGGAAGCAGTAGTCAAGTTGGAAACTATTGTCCTGACAGTAGGAAACAGCATGCTTTAGAGATTCAGCTGTAGTGAGAGACTGAATTGTGAATAAAGAGAAAATCGACTTTCATGTGTAGCTCCAAGTCTCAAAGAAATGGCCTTCATGATGGTAATGCTCTGAAACATGTTATAAGAAAACTGCAACATATACTCTTGAGAAGCACTCTGCCTGTGGCAGCATTGAAGGACAAGAATGTTCTTTTTGTCAGTCTTCATTGTAATCATATATAATAATGTCACTTTGAAAAAGAGAATTATGATTTGCATTTCTTAAGCTTACTTCTTAAGTTTAATGCCTCTAGAAAGCCCTTAGGCATAGTGTGAGTGACTAAGACAAAGTATCTCAAAGCTGAGGGGAGGGCAGTGAGAACAAAAACATGCATTTCTTATCATCCAGAACAATTAGACCCCAACCTGGTAAATAGCTATTACATCACCTGAATCATTAGATGTTAGGTCATATCCCTGTTTCCATTAGAATAGAACAGAGAAGGAAAAATATACTTTTAAATTATTTTCATTTCTGTGGTATATAGAGTCCAATTATTTCACCAAGAAAGAAATCCCCTGCCTGCCATGTGCAGAGCCTTCACAGCATTTCAGTCTATGACAAATATTCAGTCCTTTGTTCTCTTGAACAAGCCTGTGTGTTCATTGCTAAGCCTAATCACTTTATATAAAAGGCTTAGCTAAAAATAGATTGAGGTCTGAGCCATTGCTCATAGAGATATCACTTCTGTTTTTCTTCATTCTTACTTGGAGCTGTATCACCATAGTCTAGAAGCTGCCACTTTATATAGAGCCTGTGTATAATCTGATTTCTTTATGTTTACCATGGTGCCCATGGCTCCAGAATGTATTTTTCAGTTGATATTTAAGAACCTGCTGAATCCATTGTCTCCAATACATCCTCTGTATTATTTCTATTGAGAAATGAGAAATAATGCTAGCTGATGATATTCATGTTAATTTTGGCTTAAAAGATTGCATACCCTGACCCAGAGAAAGTCATACACAGGTACATTATTTGATCTGACTCAAGTTGTTCAAAATTTTAACTCAGTCAGACATGGTCCTGCAAACTGTCCTGCAGACTCCGTAAGACATGGTCCTGCAAACTGTTCATTACCTTTTGTGCAATTAATTGCAGCAAATTACTCAACCTCAAGAAAAGAACCAACTGGACCAACTGGAATATGATCATTCCATGAGACCATTTGATTGTACTTCATCTGACAGCCAGTACTGTTTGGTGTAGGATAATTGATCAGAGAAGCTTTTAAAAGTTTTTCCCATATTGTTTTGTTCTTCAGTATGTTTCTACTCTGTCTAGTTTATATGTAAATTTATTTAAAGCAAAACAAAATCTAAAACTAAGTAAATTAATCTCTACTGGCAAAAAATGCCATATGAACTGTTCTGGCATCTAGAGCTCCCTGTTCACTGACATATGCAAGCCCTTTCCTCAAGGACAAAGGAAATAGATATAAGGAAAAAAACATTAAAAGCCTTAGTCTCTTCTCTGCATTGATGTGCCCAGCTCAAAGAAGGAGTAAATATAAACAGGCTTTAGCTGCAATTTCCTTAAAGAACCAAAAAATGAGCCTACCACAAATACAGTGATTAGAAAAAAAGACATAGGGAGAAGAAGGTTTTAGTGATATACTAAGCAAGCAGCACCAGACCTCAAGGAGAAGCTGGTCAGAGAAAACCAGAAAATAACAGATGGTGAAAATGCCAGGTGGGGTTGTGGACACATCAGCTATGATGGAGCAATCTAGGCAAATAAGAAATAAGCAAAAAGAAAAAAAGTTCCATTCCCTGTCTCAGTTAAGAGATGTCTGTTTTAAGAACACTGGGGCACATCCAGGAAGATATTTTTGAAAGACAGTCAAAAATTTGGTCATGCCACTACTGAGCTGAGACCAGTCTGAACCAGTGAAGTTGGGGCAACTGCCTCACAGTTCCTACTGCCAGTCTCCCAGGCTAGCCAGACTTCCATTTCTGCTTTCTAGCACTGCTCAGTTTTCACATTGTCTTTTAGATTCCTTCTAGGATTTGATATTGCTTTCTGTAAAGTTACTTTCATTCCCTCTTACTAGTAGTTGCAGACTCTTTTGTATCTTACTTTCAAGTTCATTTCATAGTTATTCATTCTGTTACTTTTTTTTTCTTTTTTAACTGCTAGTAGCATGAAATGTGCACATATTTCCTCAGCTGCTTCTTAATGATACATGAAGAAACTTAATTCATATAGCAAATATAACTGTGCTTGAACAAAATTTGAATACAGTGAATCACTCAGGAAATACTATGAATGGCATTACTGGAATTCTGGAATTACTTGTACCAAATTAAATAGGGCTACATGCACTACCTTAATGAGCGTTTGATACAATACAGGAAGGGGACACCTAACTTTCTATTTTTATTTCTTTCTGATTTCAATTTTGCATCATTATACATTGTTTAATACTCTAAACTTTTTTGCAGAAACATTTAACCTAAAACTCAGATCATGTTAAGAAAACCAGCAGTATAGGAATGGTTACTTCAGGTGTTTCTCCTGTTCATAGAATAGCATTTAACAAAGAAGCACCTGCTTCCTGCCTTCTACCTAGAGAACTTCATCCATGTTTGATACCGAACACTGCCTCAAATTCATAAAGTAGGTGATCACGACTTTGAGGCAAGAAAAACATATTTTTTAGTTTAGTGCAGAATGGAACAGTAGTAGCTAAAATCTGAGTTAGTTTATTTAAAATCTGTACAAAACATATGATCATTTCAAGCAGCATCACATAGGTATATCAGGTTCCATAAAGGCAGTATCATCAATGGGTTGAACTTCAGTCTCAGACATAAGAAATTACTTTTATAATTTTTTTTTTTTTGTCAATATACCCTTGGCAGTTTTTGTAGCAAAGGGATATTTGCCAAAGGAATGATCTCTTATTCATGAAAGCCAGGAGTGAAAAAACATCCCTTACAAACATGTGGATGTGACACGTAGGCCATGGTGGTAGCAGTGAACAAGGTGGTACTGGGGTAATGGTTTGACATGATCATTATGGAGGTCTTTTCCAACCTTAACAATTCTATGACTCTCTGGTCTGGATTTTCAGAATTAGGGGAGCACAGCTCTCTATCATTCAGTGAAGGGAATTTGGTCTCCCTTAAAATGCCTCCAATCCATCTTATTCCCTTCTAGATGTATGTGAAACACAGTGGACATAAATAATTCTTGGTGCCACAGAACCTCTATTTACATTCATTCTTGACACCACAGAAAGTGTTTACAAAACAAGTTTATAGGGATGTGCAGTAATAGTGGTCAGTCATTTCAGTGTCTAAAATGGCCATTGCCTTCAGGACCATGGACAGGATCCTACTGAATAATACCTCCTTGGCAGACACTGGCCGTGTCGCTCTAGGAATGGGATTTGGACCTGAATACGTGTTTTGATTATGCTGTCTTTGCAATGTTCTTTTGTGTCTGAAGGCATTATAAGTAAAGCAGTCACACAGCACTGACAATTTGCAAGATTGCCTTCATCTTCTTCAGTTTTACATTGAAAAACTTTAGTTTGGCATTAAAAAAAATAGGAAGACAAGAAAGTGTAAAAACCGAAGAAATGTATTAATGAGTGTTTATTTATACTATTGTCATTATTAGGCACTATTTTGTTCCTACAGACAAATTATGTATAACAAAGAGATAATTACATGTGCCAGTGAGAATACAATCAAGTATTTAACTATTTAATTCCCACATGTGCATTTTTTTCATGGAAGGTTCTTTTCGTTTATTTTTAGGCTAAGAAAAAATTACATGATGCAATTACAGTTCAGCTCCTACTGACAACATTGTTTAATTCCCAACAATCAACCAATTTTATTCAATGAGGCTCCACCATCTGTGTATTTTGCAAACTGCACTCATGCTCTTCAGAGGCCCCAGCATTAACTTTTTTCATTTTACTCTCACCAAATTTGATGCAATTGTTAGAGCTCCAGATCTTCAAGGAAAAAGGGCTGAGAATATTTTTTAAAACACAGCTAGAGTTCACTGTCCAGATGTGTGCACCTTTTTTTTGAGTTAAGACATGTATTTAAGGGGAGCTGGGCTGGAAAGTGTGGGGATAAACTGCTTCATCTACCCATGTTCATAAAGGGGCTTAATGGCTCTTTATTACTAACCACAGGGAAAGACTGGCAGTGCCCTTCAGCCTCAAAGAGCTTTGACACAATCAGAAACAAGCAAAAGGGTTTTGAAGTGCTCTCCATTGAAGGTTGTCTGAATTGTGTGGGAAGGTTTATGAACATAATTGTATTTACAGCAGCTTTGCAAAGGAGCTGAAATTATGCTCACTATTTTCAAATTTAAGTCTTTTTTGCCTGTATCTACACATATAAGGTGAGTGTTTCAACATAAACCAAACTGCAAATATTGCATTGATTATCAGAGAGACCCAGGATCCTATAATTCTTCAGTGCATTCTGAAAATCCTGGTATTACTCAGATGCACCCTCAATGTTTGGAATATCTACACATACCTAGAAAGTTTTTTTGCATGCAGATATGGCTTCTGATGTACCAAAACCAATTAAGAGTGCAAAAAGAGAGATGCAAGTTTAGAGGGTGTTTGATTAGTTTGTCTCTCACAGGGATCAGTTTCATAATAGTTCTGAACTTTGGGCACTCTTTCTTTCTAATTGCAGGATGAAGGGAAGTGCAGACCCCTGGAAGTAACAAAGCTGGAAGGAGCAGAAATTGGTGTCGACACCAGTCTGGGTAAACCATTTGTTTTTAAATGTATACCTCAAGCTGGAAACAGGATTTTCTACTTCTGTGCAACTTCCAACCAAGAAATGAAGAGGTAAGTAATCTTTTATTTTAACAACATCTGTTTTATTATTCCAGTGTGGGAAGAAGGAGGTGGAATCTTTGGTGGATGTTAACAATATCTACCTTGATCCATAGGGAAAAAAATTAAAAATCTATCAGCAACTTAAGGGAAGAAAATTTTTCTATTTCTCAATTGCAGAAGCTTCAAAAATTATTTTTCAGTTTCATAGATTTTTTTTTTTAATAAAATCTTTAACATTCATGTTTCGTTACCTCCCTGAATTCTTGATTTATCCTGAGAACAAAAACTTCACCCCTATTATCATGCCTTCTCTCCCACTGTTATATCAAATGGAAGTGTAAATTTTCCTGTGGATGTAAACCTGCTTATCAGTCTCTCTTCTGCCCAACAAGGACAGTGCTAGTAATAAATACAATCCCATCTTCATCTCCTTTTCTGTCATTCTGTCACATTTTCATTTTAGTATTTTAAAGTGCAAATGTGCCACAAAAGCATGTTGGTTCTGATAAGAGGAATGTCTTCAGGTTTGACACAGAGTTAGAATTTAAAAATACTGTTTTGCATTTCCCAAAGACAACAGCTGACAAAACAGAGACTAACATCACCCATAATATGAGCAATGGAGTAATAACTTTCAAAAAGTACCAAAATCAAGTCTTATTTTCCTCTTTGTTTTATTGTGAATTGTCAGAAAAATAAAGCTGTGAATTAAGTTCACAGTTTGGTACTCATACACCCACTTTTTTATATCATCTTACTACTTAACATAACCCACCATTTTAATAGCAGAGCATTTTCCATTTCCAAATTTTTATCATCCCTAGCATAACAGAATAACTTTGCCAACAAATAGCTTGCTTTATTCTGTAGTTTCCAGTTTAAGGGGTTTTTACATTTTCCACAAATTCATTATCTGCATTATGACAAATACAAGGAGAGTAATCATTTAGCCTGACAAGCTGAACTATATTTGAACTACATATTTTGATATATAGATTCCCTTGTCTGCAATATTGCCTTGATTTATTACAATGTTTTATACAGCAAGCTTTGAGACTTACATTTTTGAGTCAGCAATGTTTATTTAGATTTAATCCCCTAGTTTTCTGACTTGAAGCCTTGAATATGTCCTGAAAATTGTGCATCCCTTTAGATGCTGCATATGACAGCGAGAATTAGAAAAGGCAGTGAAGCATATTTGTTCTGATCTACCAAACTAATCTATTCTCACTTTTTGTCATATTATAGATGGCTGGAGGCTATGGATAAAGCAGTGCATCCTGTCCATCAGGTAATGCTGTATTTAGGTGAGAAGCAGGTGTACAGCAGATTGTGCAGAAGACTGAGAGAGAGAGTAGCTGTGTTTGTCCATGGTCAGGTGCACACAACAACATGGAAGCTGCACACTTTTGTTCTACTGGGCTGTGAATCACTCCCAATCTAAGAGCCATATATAGAATTATGACTCAGCTTACATGCTTTCCTGCCATATGGTGGAATTAATCAAAATGCTCCCTCTCCAGATATCAACAGCTTTAGGCTGGTTTGGAAACATAACATGAAATTAGTGTAGCAGGCAGAAGGCAAGGGTAGAGATGAGTCTCACAAACTTGTGTGAAGCCTTAGGTAACACTGTTTGGGGTACTAGAAGAGAAGGGCCATATCTTCCTGAGTATTCCCCACAGCTCTGCCTTGATTGCAGGCAACCCCCTTTTTCCAACAGAATATTGGCTGGTGATGAGACATGATTGCTGAGTTCTTATTTTCTGTGTTTTCAGAGATAAAGAAAGATAAGGATGTTGATAAAAATTGACTTATCCCTCTCTTTACACTGTTATGCTCTCTGCTGGCCCTTGTGGCTGGGAAAAATACAGCCATAATTGATCTTGAGCTGCTACTTGGAGACTTTATTCAACCCAGCATAATTCAGTATCAATAGCCTCTGGCTGACTCCTGAGCTGGGAATTGAAAAGCTCATTTTAGTATTTCCAGACTTGGAACCATAGAGGTCAAAGACATTTTAGTCTGCCCTTTCCTGGCCCCATGAGTTCCACTCTTTCCTGCTATAGACAGACCACCTTTAAAAAATATGAAAATTGCAAGGTACAAATTAAAACCTGCATAAATGAGCGAAAAAAAAAAGTGATATGAGTGATTCCTTCAGCAGTGTTTAGTGGCAGGTTTAAAAACAGTGAATGGTGTTTCTTGTTGCTTTAATACCTTTTGCACTGAAGTAAAATTGATCAAACATATATTTCTTTTGGCTTTAGCTTTCGGATAAGGTTATAAGTGCAAAACCAAACTTGTTTCCAAGTATATTCTTCCTGAGCATTTCTCAAAAGAATATGAAGGAATCCACACACTTGAAAACAGCAAAACTAGATCAAACAATTGAAAGTGTGTATTGAAGAAACAATAAAACAGCCTGAGCCAAAAAGGATAATAAAGGCTCACACAGACAAAACACATCAGAGACCTTCTTTAGTGTAGCATGCATAAATAACTTGTATAAAATTTCCAACATGAGACATACAGAAGGATCATTCATGCATTCATCCATTAACAGCACAGTAAAAAAAAAAAAGGGAAGGGAAGGGAAGGGAAGGGAAGGGAAGGGAAGG
>VZSE01002060.1:45878-90969 GCA_013398275.1 Promerops cafer | reverse complement strand
GAAGGGAAGGGAAGGGAAGGGAAGACATTTTGTGTGTGGTAGTGCTTCCATCCAAGTCTGAGTGCAGTATCCCATGGAGAGACACCACGACATTTTCTCTGAAACCCAGAGAGCAGATGATGAATTTTGTCTTGCCAGATTATATACAGAAAAGACTACTGAGGTCAAGAAATCAACAAGGCGGTTTTTTAAAAAAACTTCATACAGCTGTGAAGTAATCCTCTTTGTAGCTACAAAACATATACTGAAAAATAAAATAGATGCAGAAAAGACAAATCATTATTTTAAGAAGAGAGTAGACACTTGGATGTTTTCTATTACATATACATTTATGTAATTTCATTTTCAGCATTGAATTTTGTTGTAACTTAACCCCCACACAGCTGCCCACTCACTAGCTCCCAGACCAAAAGTGAGAAGACTAGTGGGTTGAGATAAAGGCATTTTAACAGGTAAAGCAAAACCCACACACAGAGGAAGAGCAAACCAAGGCATTCATTCACCCCTTCCCACGGGTGGGCAGGTGTTCAGCCATCCACGGGAGAGCAAGGCCCCATGTAATGGGTACTCAGAAAGAGAACACCATCACTCCAAACTTACCCCCACTTCCTTCTTCTTCCCCATGTTTCATATGCTGAGCATGTTGTATGGTCTGGGATATCCTTTCGGTCACTTGGGGTCACCTGTCCTAGCTGAGTTTCCTCCCAGCTCCCTGTGCATCTCTAGCCTCCTCACTGGTGGGGTGAAGGGCAGAAAGCCCTTGGCTCAGTTCAGTCCCTCCTCAGCAATAACTAAAACATCCCTGTGTTGTCGATACTGTTTTCAGCACAAAACCCAAACACAGCCCCATACTGTGCTACTGTGAAAAAAATTAACCCTGTTCTAGCCAAAGCCAGCACAACTTTCTAAAAGATTTTCACAACAAAAGCTAATTTCTTGGCAGAAGACTAGAGCTTGTGTCTTTTCATACCAGCATGTCCTCCTAATTTTTTACCAGAACATTTCATTACATGCTTTCTTTACAGAACCATGTGTGGGTGGATGTCACACTGCATAACACTACCCTCCCACCATTGGCTATCAAGAACCCTGAGTGCCTGGGGCTTCTCCACCAGCTGGACAGGAGCAAAGATGTCTGGATTCAGCACTACTGCATTCTGAAGGATGGCTGTTTGTACTTTTATGCCACTCTCCGATCTACACGTGCTCAAGGTAGGGATGGCTGCTAGATTTTAATTTATTATTAAAGTAGAAATGTTTCACTGCAGTTTCCAAGTAGAACTTTTACCAGTAATGAGAGTTTGTTATCAGGAAGTTCATGCTGCTCCACGAAGGTGAATGAAGGAAAATCAGACTCAGACTCTATTTATTCACTAGCCACCTCATTCTTGACCCCAGCCTTTTTTTCCTTTTCCTCCCGCATTTTTATTTTTTTCTTTCTGAAATGGAGTTATTCTGCATACAATATCTCAGGAGCAGTTACCAGAAACAAGATCTACCCTTCTAAAGCACTTTATGATGGGTTGAGGCAGTCCCACTGATGGCAGTTTCCTGAAGACTGTCAAATCCTGCATGTTAGGAAGCATGTGCAGGTATCATTAACTCTGACTGGTTGCCCTGAAACGACCAGGTTTTCACGTGTCCTTGTTAAAGCTATTCCATCCCTCAATATGCAGAACTTTCCTACTGCTGGAGAGCCTGGTGGTCCAGCATGTGGCCACAGTCATTTGCAGCTAAAGCTGCCATCTAGGAACCCTCCCACAGCAGGAGAGGGTGGCTGCCCACTCTCAAAGCAGCAAAATGATGTTACTGGGGTCAATTTCAAGCAGAGCTCACTTCACACACAGAGAGGGGTGGGTGAGGACCTGCAAATGCTTTCTCTCTGTGCTAAGGAAGCTGGCAGTCAGAAGAACCAGAAGGAAAATACTTTTCTTTTTGCTTGCTAGCCAGTCTTTGGATCAAAAGGGAAAAGCTTTTCTTAGGGCTTATGCTATTAGATCAGGCAGAAGGTGCTCCACTCTATGTTATTTGCATAACACTCTTCATCTGCCAAAGCCCATACGTACGAAATGACCAGGGATTTCCTCTTTGCATGAAACCAAAGCTAAGGTTTGCACAGAGAAAAGCAATGAATTAACAGAAAGCCAGAAATTAATATTATGATCCTGAAGCCTACATTCCTACTGCCAAATATTTTCTTTTGGTGTTTAAATATCATACTACAGAAAAATTCTTCTATATCGTAGTATTTTTTTTTCTTTTTTAGTGCATTTTCTTTTCCTTATCACCACATATTCTCATTCTGTTATATCATTCTCAATGCTAGAACATTATTTGGTGCTGTTGTGCTTAAATGTGAGACTCTCCAAAAATAAAGACCCAGTTCTGCAGATCTTTCTGACTATTCACCATGTATGTATAAAGTGAACTTACACCTTAAGTTGCACTAAAGTAAAGTCTGGGGGAAAAAAAAATAAATACAAAGAACAAAACAAAAAAAACAGTTAAAATGAAAATGTCCAGAAGTTCAAGTTCTGTTTAATGCGTCTCCTTCACAGCTGGCTAATGTGGCTTGCAATGACATCTCAGTTACTAATGGCAGCAGGAGTAACCAAACCTGATTTTAGGGATTTTTTTTAATGTTGAAATTCATATCCCTTTAGTTTTTAAAGGAATGAAAAAGAAAATATCTGTGACAAGAGCCCCCCTTCCAAAGAACTTTACAGTGACTTGAGGTAGCCTCATTAATGGCAGTCAAAAACTAGGAAAAATATTTTGCCATGTCTTACTTAATTAAAAGCTAAATAAATCTTTATTGCTCATCATTTGATAGATAGGAAGCCTGTTTAACACTGTTTGGAAATCAATTTTTATAAACAAAAAAGAAACAGACCTTTCAGATTTGTTAATGTAAAGTATGTAAAACTCTGTGAATACACCAATCTGAAAATCCAGTTTACCAGATTTGTTGGTATGCCTGTAATTGTCAGTAATTCTATAAATGGTATCTGCAATATACATAACGCATGCTATTTTATTCTGTCTAGGTGGCCTTTACCTGCAGGGCTATATTGTGAGTGAACAGTCCCTGGGCTCCAAGAGATCTGTAATTGAACTCAAACCTCCATCTGAAGAATTTAAAACTTTTTACTTATGTGCAGAGAATGTAAATGAAAACAAAAGGTAAACCAAACATTTTTCATTTGTCTTTTTTTTTCCAGTTTATTTACCAGACTTTGGGAGACCAGGAGCTCTGTAGCTTGGGAAGATCTAGTGACAACTTTGCAGTCTGTTTTCACTTTTCCCCCTAGATTTCCCTTTAGCAGTAGCCTTAGTCAAACTGCAGAAAAGCATATCCTGGAACATGTGAGTCATCAGTTCTGTTCTTTTCAATGCTGGAACAACAGCAAGGCCGGCTTACAGAGCTTTGGAAGTAAACCTGGATAAGGTGCCTTTCACAATTGTGTGTGTGGGTGATTATGCTGAACACAAAAGCTGTGGCTCTTCTCATTAATGAGAATGGAGTGTATATCCTCCTCATTCCCAAGAATTATTGACTTCTATCAATGACCATTGGAATTTAATTAATTTAAGCAAATTGGACAATGAAAACACACTCTGAAGGTAAATTCACTCGCCATAATCCAGTCAAATTCCACATCTGTCACTGGGAGCTTTTACCAAAAGCCTATTAATTACACTACCTGGGCTTTAATTTAATGAACAAAAGACAAAGCTTTTCAGTATGTTGTAAAATAGCTGTCAAGCTATATTGTTTTTGTAGCCAACTCCTCCACCTTCTGCATCTCTCCAATCCACTGATTATGAGTACCCATAGTGACAGAACTGAACAAACCCCACTTATTAAAGGTGTGTTTCAAAGGGCAGAGAAATGTATACATAACACTTGATCAGGGACAATTGTTGGTCTTTCATTTCTTCTAGGTGGATTACAGCTTTGAAAGCTTCAATTAATAAATGGTTACCCCTACACCAGGCAATCCAAGATTTCATGAACAGACCACTGGAGGAGACAAGGATGTGAGAAGAAAGCTCAGTTTTTCCCCTGTTTCTGTTTTGCATTTAAAATTCCATACTATATCTTTTGAGTCATCTCAAGAGATACTCTAGCAGCAGCTAATCTTTAGCATTGCTATACATTCAGAACTTTTGTAAGCATTAGTAAATAAATGCAAAGCAATGTTGCCTTCTTTGTCACTGTATTTTGTGTTTCTACTTCAACTCAGACCACACATAGAGTTTTCTTTACAGCTATGACCTGACATAGATTCCACATACATTTTGTACTCCCTGCCGGGGTTTTTTTTTTTGGGTTTGTTGGTATTTTTGGGTTTTGGGGGAGTTTTTGCAAATGCAGTCTTTGCAAAGTGTTCTGCTTTTTCATCCAGGTGATTCATATGTGGGTTTGCCTATAAGTTTCTAGGTGTTGTGGTGCTTGAGACTAGCTGGGTTTACTGAAGGGTTAGCAGCTACATACTATTACATGGAATAAATCTGTACATTTTTGTTGTGTTATTGTACAGGCTATCTTAAGTTTTAATTTTATGATGATTTTGATTTGGTCATCTGCCATTACATCACAGTACATTTGTGAACAGAAATCAATCCAAGAATCAAAGGACGCTGTTTCCTCCAAAGTTAGCAGTAAGAGACAGCAGCATAAAACTGCATCAGGGATATCAGGATTAGACATCTGTGGTTGTTACAGCTGGTCATATAAACAGTATTTCACATAATTGTCTAGCATTTAAGTAACTCTTCCTATGAATAAATCTGGATATTTCGTTTTCAAGCTTATCAAAACACTAATTCAAGTAAAATTACAAAGGTTAGTTCAAAGATGCACCCAATGCAAACAAAAAATAAATTGCCAGTCTGTGAAATTTTAATTATAAAAGCTGTGATACTTGCTTTTCTTATGATCTTTAGATCTCAGGATGGTCTGAACACACTAGAAACTCAGCTACTCACTTGCTGTTACCATTAGCCTGGAAAATATCAGTTGCAATGCAGAAAAAAGCTAAAAAGCAAGTGGTGCTCCCCCAGCCACCACAAATGGTTTTTTTTAGGAGACAGGTTCATTAGCTTTACGTGCTTAAAGCAATAGTACTTCAAAGAATGCTGCTAAACTGTTCAAATTATTTGCTACAGTGACTTGAGTGATTTATTTCAAAAATAAGAATGGTTAGTTAAACAGTGTAAGAATTTTTTTGTAAACAGGCACCCAACTCCAGATATGTTACCATGTTTGCTTTGTATAAATCTGTGCTCTGAGGTAAAATGCATGACTGTATTTGAAAAAAAGCAGTCATCACAGCCGTATTCTACAGTATTTTACAATTTTTGTGTTCAGAAATTAAATTTACATTACCATTACAACTCCAAGAATAAATAATGAAATAGCTATGAATTGCTTATTTTTTTTACTCTTTTTCACAATGAAGAAAATAACACCTATGGGTCAAGTACAAATGCTGTTTACTTGAGATTAATAACTTTCCCTAGTTATCCCATCAGTTATCCAATTCAGAGTGACAGTTCAGAGCTAGGAAGCAGAAAAGCAAAAAAAAAAAAAAAAAACCCAATATATAAAACAAATGCAAACAAAATTAAACACAACAAATGTGTTTTCCAGTAGAAACAGCAGTGAGTCCTGCGAAGGGCAGTGTAACTGTGGAAGGGTCTGGAGTACAAATCCTGTCAGGAGCAGCTCAGGGAGCTGGGGGTGTATAGCCTGGAGAAAAGGAGGCTCAGGGGGGCCTTAATGATACTTTGAATTAAAAATTCGGTGTAGTGAGTAAACTTAGGATGTCTCAAATGACCATAAACTTTGAAAAATTATTGAAAAAGAAAACCAAAACTATCAAGCTTTAGGACATTTAGTTTTTAACCCAGGGAATTTGAGGAGGAGCCCAGGGCAAGCTTTCTACATTTCTCTGAGTCAAGGCTTGTTCCTTTCTGTCTGCCTGACAAGAGATCAGAGTAGCCTGTGGCTGTGGCTGTTTTCCTGGGAAGTAGCTACAGACCCGAAGGAGGTGGACTACCATCCACTCCTTCTTGTACCACTTCATCTCCTTTTCTTGGTAGAAGAACCAAAGGCATTCTGAAAAGTATACTGAGATTTTTGTCAGTATGTGTCAATAACTTGAAAATTATCACGAGGGACATTTGCAAATTCTCAAGCTTAGTTACCATAGCTGATTTTACTGTGATTTTCACCAGGTATTCACACCACTTTTTGGACAATATTTCTAGCATGAATTCTAGCTCACTTAGCTTGGGTTATGTATGAACTGCAGGACAAAGGTTAGTCATGGTCATCAAGTCAGCCATGTCTTTTAAAGAAAACTGAAGTGGGAAGTTAGTTCTACATCCTTTCCATAACACAACCAGATATTATTTATTATAATAAAACAGTAATGCATGCATCTCTTGTTGCTAGTGAATGGTCCTTCCCAAGAATGTCTCTTTAAGGTAGGAAACAGAGTAGCAAAAGAGAACCCAGACTTCACCCTTCACTAGCCTGAACATTTAATCCAAATATATTTCATATCAGAGGATATGTTATTACCATACTCCAAGTGCAAAGAGAAATAAGGAAGAAGTTATGGGTAAGTTGAAGAAAGTAAAAAAAAACCCAAAACCTGGATCTCTTAGGCAGGGAAAGGCTGAGGGATTGGATGAGGTGGTTTGATGGAGAAATTGCAGCTGTTCAACAGAAAAAAGACCCTTCCACTTCATCAAGGGCAAACGTGGTACCTATAACCAGAACTGAAGTTACTGGATGGTATATGTGGTGGAATGTAGAAGTAATTCCTAATTTTTTTTTAACAGGTATGATATTTATTACACAAGTAACCTTCAACATGCACTATTTCAGTATTATGCAGTCTATGTTTAGTTATTTGAGATCTTTATAATGGAAAGTTTTAAGGTGAAATAAATAAACAACGTGCCTTTATTGACAAGGTAGGGTAAAGCCATCAGCAGAGCTGTCACGTCCATTCCCTTCCTGGGCCAACTGCACCACAGCATAAAGCACACTGCAGTGTCCACATTTTACCAAAAAACCCACTTTTCCTCTAGTTTTTACAGCATAATGCATGCAGTCTGAGGGCTGAGATATGAAATCTGCAAAATACTCCAAATCCAATCCTGACAGCCAAATAGAAGGTTTCATTCCTCTTTCTGTTTAAAAACAAACATATGGTTACAAGTTAGGAGCATGCCTGTGGTGCTTAGCACTTTAAAGTCTCATATCTGCGGCCACAGTTTACATCCTGTTGATTACATTTGTGACTTTAATCCACACTGGGCTAGAGCACAATTAATTTGGAGCTGAAACAAATATTAAAAATGTTTGGGTTTAAAATGGGTTAGAAATTATTCTGGATACAAACAAATAAAACCGTTTTCTCATTATTTCAACTGTATTTTATAAAAGATATTTTAAGCAATTCTCGTGTTTAGTAATTTTTCAGCATCAAAGTTCTCAATATTCTTATATATAGCAGTTATCCTGTAATAAATCTTTCATCACCTTAATAACACTAAAATCATAAACAAAAGCGCTTGGTTGTTAAAAAAAAAAAAAAAAACAACTGAAACACTTACAGTAATACCTATAGCACAAACAGAACACATGTGAACTTGTAAACTTAAAGAGCATCAGTGTTTTGTTAATAAATGTCCACACACTGGTCTTGCACCACAGTGTCACAATTTGTTAATTTTGCATTCTACCTCCGGTTGCAGCAATAAATGGCAAAAACTCCTGAGCTGTTTTTACCCCCAGGTCTCTGTTACCATCCTCACCTGAGGGACATATGCACATTAAAATGCCAAATTTTATGAGCCATAAGAATTGTGCAATAATTCCTCATTTTCTCTAATGCAAAATCAGCTGGCAGAGTTTAAATAGCTACTGACAGCTTTACCTTTATGTGAAAAAATGTTGGAGAACAGTGAGAAAAATCTGATCACAGCAAAAACGCTGCCTTCACCCTGGGTAAAGGAAGTCTTTTTTGGCTCTCCCACTGAACTGAGAAAGAAATACACTCCTTGTGTGAAAGAACATGAAGTAAAACACTAGTTCTTCCAGTCTTCAATTTATTTCAGTAATGTCAACAGATTGCTATTGTCTTAATACTTACAATGCTTTAAATAGAAACTCAAGGAAGTAGACTGGAAAAGTTTTTGAAGAACCAGGAAAAGAAAGTCCCCCGGAAATTAGACACATCTTAGATAATACAATTGAAGAAACAAAACAAAAGACTAAAAAATAAATTCAAACCAACCAACCAGAAAAAAAGAAAAAAATGTAATAAAACCCCACCAGTGTTACACATTTTTCTATGAGACAGAACAGAACTTTGAGTTTGCCACCAAAGAAATAACAGTCAATCCAAATCCAGATTTCTCCAAAGGCTGAGGAAGTTTGGATTTAAAACTTCTATTAAACTTGCCCTTTGGAATTTTAGTTCTCTTTTAAGCTTTTGTTGCAATTCCTTCAAAAGAAGAGAGACTGGGGTGAGTAACTTCACTGCTATCTCAATCACTGTACCGTCAGCATCCCACTTATGGCTCGTTTTTTGCAAAGAAGACTTTATAACTATTGCTAGGTATATCTGCTTTTCTTTCCACTAACAGGAAAAAGATAGCTGTGTTGAAACCAGAATGCTTCCACTAACAGAGTATGGTACTGTACTGAGAAGAAATGGGGTGGTGCTCCTGAAGCACGGTTTATTCAGATGGTTTTCTGCCCTCCAAATTGAGTTATTTTTCTGCCCTGTTCAGCAGAAAATATGTACAAGGTTCTGCAGCAGGAAAGCCACAGAGGTGGCTTTCACCACGGCATTCTTCAAAAGGATGAGTTATTTAGCTGGAAAGAGTTTGAGGCCACAAAAATATTTTTGGGAAGTGCGTAACTCCCTTTTGTAGCAGGTTTTTGAAGGATAAAGGCACTGGGGTTAGGTTTTTTTACCTTCTTTCTCCTGGACCCTGGAAACTGAACCACTTAGAAGCTGAAAGTCATTTTAGTGGGAAATTATTTTTAATTTTTCACAGTTAATCCACTTTTCAAACACAGCAGTGATGAGATACACATTAGCAAAAGCTGAACTCTGGGACAGAAATCTGACTGATAGCCAGACTTTGCTGATGCCTGAGCACACGGCCATTCCCTCTGTCAGCACCACAACCTCCCACAAGATTACGAGACAATTTTATCTAAATGAAGGGGAAGGATTTCAGCAACATGTAGAATGTGACAAATCTTATTCAAGATGATCTTCTCAAGGGCAATTTATGCCAACCAAGCCAGATATTTACTTACAAAAAACATGCTGACCGAGCCAGGAAAGACATTCTTTTTTCTGGGGAAAAGATGCTGCTTTCATCTAAAGTCTTAATAATTTAGGAGAAAGTGTCCTGTTAGTGAAAATAGACAAGAAAAAAGAACTAAAGTAATTTCTTAATACTGTAGAAAACTAAAGGTTCAAGATTTTTTTGAAGATTATATTTCATGGGGGGTTCATTTGCATGTTAGATTAGACTGGCTGTAGTAACATCATATCTATAGTTATCATTTGTAACATCATATCTATAGTTATCATTTGTATCATTAGTGTTTTCCTAATTTTACATTGCTGAGAACCTCTGTTATCTAGCACCATCTGAAAGGCATTGTTTTCATTACACCAAGCTGCAGTGACTGTGATTAGGAAAAATATTTGAAAAAATGAAATATGAGATGGTATATTTCAATAAAAAAATAAATGGCAAGAGGTTTTTACATTTAAAAATAATAATATATTTAAATGTAAATTTATGTCTACATTTATAAATGAAAATACTTGCAAGAAATTTCAAATGTACTTTCTCTTGTCCCAGTTAGGAATGAAAAACAAAATTCAAAATGTGATTAGTGCGAAGTAAACTTATTGAGTCAATACTAAAGGATATACAATATAAAATAAATTGCAGCTTCTTTTGTTTTTTGTCTTTAAATATTTTGTTGGATTTTGGCCTAGATTTTTCTGTAAATAACATCATCATTCCACATTCTAAAATAAGACAACATGCAACATAATTTAGGAACACTGTGAAGTCTTTAGGTCCTCGAAAATTACTTATTTGATTTTTTTTTCCTGTAAGGAAGTTTGGCATGTGTTGATCAAATCACTCAGAGTGAAAAGACCATTTGCTGGTGGCTCAGTGCTTGTTTGAGTGCTGGAAGCAGGATCCAATGTGCCCTTGTGCAGCACCACAGGGAAGAGCCAGCACACCAGCCTGTACTCTGTGCTCCTGTGTGAGATGGAGAGACCACAAGTTGTGACTCACAAACAAGTGTGGAAAACAAACTAGATTTTGACCAGTTAAACAGACCTCTCTCTACATAATTAGCAAAGTAATCTGATGAAGGAAAGGAGTGAAGCAGTGAGAACCACCAGAAAGCAAATTTTCAAGCTCAGTCTGCAAGAACTCAAGAAGCAGCACTAGACAACAACAACACTCATTATAATCCACTGTCAAGGAGACAGCATGAAAGCCAAAATAATATTAGTAAGAGCTATAGTGCAAAGGTAGAAGAAAAAAAATTAAGTAGTCACCAGTAACTAAATGAAGAGCAGCAGTATACACAGTGACTGACAATCCCATGGGAAAAGAGGATTCACAGAGCCCATCACAGTAGATATAACAGGGGCAGGGAAATCTAATCCCAACTTTGCATCTTACCAGACACAATACAAGCTGGCACGGGTTGGAAATAAGAAGAAATACACATAATCCCTGTGAAATTGAGTTTGAGCCTGCTGTGCCCTCATGGTGGTAAATACCTGTGCTAGCAAAAACAGAAGTTTACATATGCCTGCAACAGTCACTCTGTGCCACGCATTCAGGGCATGTTCACTGCTGCAACACCTGCTCACCTGCAGTTACTCTGCTCCATCACAAGATCATTGCCAATTTCAGTATGGTTGCAAGGCTACTACAGCATAATCCCAACATTATCAACAAGTTGTAACAACAGAGTAGAGAATATGGACAGATGCCTTTAAAAATCATCCCAAGGACAATCTGTGGGAAGAAATGTAGGCTGTAAATAGGACAGGACTGAGCTTTGAGCTGATTGCAAGTGTGGATTTGAGGGAGTTCCACCCACACCACGGCAGTGTAAGCAAGGTAATACCAAAGGATATATTCGATGCTAAAAAAAGAGTAAGAACAGTCATCTCTCTCCATCAAGCAGGAAGATGGATCAAGGATCTTGATTTGTATCAAGGATTCTCAGCAAGTGCATGGAGTGGGATCAGCAAGACCCTTTCCTCCTCACAGACACACAAATATGCAGGGCTGACACAAGCGGTTGTGCATGAGGAACCCTTACAGAGGGCTCTAAGTGCTGATCTGCTGAGATAACAATTGGTTGCTAGAATCTATAAGAATAAAAGTCTACCCTTGAAGACTTTTAAAAGCATATTCAGACATTCAGATCAGAGCCATGTACACATGAACAGCAGCTGTATATCCTTTGTTACAGGGTGTTACGCAGCTTTCACAGGGAACTTAGTCTGACATCAGGTTTGGAGATGAAATCTCAATGCTTGTTATCAGCTATTGAGATCTGTCAGGAGCACAGCTCCAGCTCCAGAGACTTCAGATCAGAGGCAAAGGATAAAAAATAGAATTTAAAAAGTCATGTTTTCATGTCATTAGCCTTCCTCCTAATTTCTTGGGTTTTACTTGGTAGAATGAAGCAGATACTGTATTTTAAGACTTTTTTACAGAACAGTGTTGTTTTCAGGTCCACACAGCAATGACATAAAATATTTTTCCGTTTTTATGTGTATCATACTAGTAACCACAAAATCCATGTTCTTTCCCAGCAGTATAATAGCCTGTAGCTACTACTCAGAGCTGCCCCCAAAGAGGTAAACTGACTGTGATCCATTGAGAACAGCCAAGTAACAGCTCCAAAGCAGCAGTAATTTCTCAACGCTAGTAGTAAAAATAAATATGCAAAAACTACTGAATATGCAAATGAGCCTGTGAGTCCACACTGCACAGCATGCTGCCATGCTGACCCCCAGGCTGCTCCAGACAAGCTCAGGTCCCCAGGGCAGCTTTGCTGGGTGTGTGCAGTGCTGTGGTTGGGCTGTGAGGTGGCAAGCTCATTCAGATATGTCTCAGGTGTGGTGTGTTGCACATGCAGGTTTTTCACCAAGTCAGCTGAGGCTTAACAGTCTGGGACATCTAAGCTCCTTTGATATAAAATGAAAGTTTGCAAACTTCCCTGTGCAGTGCATTATAGCCACGAGGTGTGCAAAATATACTCGCTGTTAACAGAAGGAACGGTGGTTTCCTTTAAAAGTTTGAGTTGCTGCATCTAGAAATAAAAAAAAAAAAAAAAAAGAGGGGAAAAAAGAAAAGAAAACTCTTTCAGAAGAAAAATTGAACACAGCACAGTTAGTAAACCTGCTACTGGAGAACTGCAGTGCCAACAGAGAGTAAAAAGAAAACTTGTTAGCAAAAACAATTTCTTCAGCAGTCAATGTATATTAAGGTACTTGAGAAAAAGTAAACAGAAGAGCTGCTTGAGCTGTAGATGTTAATGCAGTATGTGCAATACTGTCCCATTGTTTGGATCCTCAGGAGGAAGAAGAGACGAAGAGCAACAATACGTAAGTATAGATAAATTTAGAATTTATTTCTGGATATACAAACTTTGCACTGTGACAACGTATGGAGCTTAAAGACTTAAAGACAAAGAGAATAGGTGAAAAGAGTAAATTATTTAAAATCTTGGAAGAACTGATAAAGACATAGTCTGATGTATCTGCTGCCCAATTATTTATCCCGTAAGGTGTTTTGCTTGAGGTTGCACCAAGGTTAAATAAAATATTTGTAGTCAACATTATACATGAACATGTACACAGACATTCTGGAAGGATTGTACTGCTTGTCACTGCCTTTATTTTAACCTTATCCAGATCACCCTAGACCCTGTGGGGCTGAACTGTTGTTTACTGTCTAGAAGCTCAGACACAATTTTCTCTGGAGATAACTGCCTAGAAAGAGCCTTTTGATCAAAGGGAAAGTCTCTACCAAAAAACCCTTAAGGGAACAGTTTAAAGATCTCCATACTGCTGAGGATAAAAATTTATAATACAAAGCCAGACCTTTCCTAATTTAAAACATGAAATTTTTTTGGTTTCAGGCTTTTCGCCCCTCATGTATTTGCTTAGAGTGCCAAACTGGCATTCTTACAAAAGCATTGAACCCTAGAAATTTTGGTTCAGAGAAGGGCAACTGGGTAGATGGAAGAGCTTAAGGGAAGTTTTTCTTCTCTTGTCCCTTTGCAGCTTCAGTCTAGTTGCTGTATCAGTGGAAGAACAAAGACTCAGCAGAAATATCTATACATATCCACAGTGTGCAGCTGCTTGACCTTAAAATCTGCAAGTGGGCACTGCCATGAAAAAGAAAGTTCTTGCATAGTTGGAGGTAAAATAAGGGGGGCACTGGGGTTGGTCACTGAAGGAGTATTCAGTGGTGACAAGTGATGCACTGCAATTAATCAAGATCACACAAAGAGAAATTTTAAAGCATCTCACATAAGAAATGATCTGTTGGAGGTGTTGCAGCATTTTCATATGTGCCTCTGCTCACCTCAACAAAGTATAAAAGGTGTCCTAAAACTTTAAAGGGGCTCTCAAACTACATTACAGGCTAAGAGGAAGAGCAATTGCTTTCTCAAACTGATTTATTGATGCTATTCATAACCAACAGAGTTTTGATAATTTAATTTTATTTTTTTTTTAATTTAAGATTTTAATGCTTGCAAAAGTCTCTCATACTAAGGAAGTGTGGAGTGGGAGAACAGTGTGATTTTACTCACTAGCTGTGAAACAATCTCATGCCTTCAGGGTCTTTTTTCCCCAGATTCACTATTCACAATATGACCATACAGTTTCTGATCCCATGATATTCACTAAAATCACACATTTTTTCTGCAATACCCTCTGGGATAGATTTTTGTTGTTGTTGTTTTAACTGTGCAAAGAGACACATTACTTTTGCTGATTCTTTCCCCTCCACATAACCTTTCTTCTTATTGCTTTTTCTCCTGCAAAAGAAAACTAGAAAGCATTAAGTACTAAATCACACTGTAAAATCATTAATTCCTAAACAAATAAAGCACCCCTATCGGATTTTTTTTGCAGAAATTCTAACCAGCAGCCTCCAACATTCTTCTCTTAAGCATTCAGGGAAAGGATTCACCTCAGAGATGAAAAAGCCTTCAAATCAATTATGGTGCCTATACAATGTATGCCAGAGAGCAAGCATAGAAAATGTCTATGTGTTACTGATGTAAATGCAGACTGTAAGACAGGAACAAAAAACTTTTCATGCAGCAAAAGCAGCTAAACTCAGCTACACAATAAAACAAAAATTCCTGATGGTATACACGAAGTGAACAGTTCCAGAGAACCAGTTTCAAAAGGATTATACACTGTCTGAACACACACTGGGTGCACAGAACCTCACACTCAGCTTTGAGAGTGAAACTGCAACACAGGCTTTATAACCATCAAAACAAGCAACAGCCTGTCAGATTCAAAGAGCACAAAGGAATTTGTAGGTGTTTTGCAAAGAAACAAAGGTAACTTTCAGATGCAGTAAGATGTCTTTCAGCAAGTCAGCTGCAGGTTTCCAGTCTTCTGACCCCAGCAGCATCTCCACACCCTCAGTGTCTCTGTAAGGGAACAACAAACTGCTGTGGCCCTGTGAGCAGTAAGAGCAAGCAAGAAAGTGTGATGAGGAAGCAACCATTTGTGGACTTCATGTATCAACTTCATTAGAGCCAGGCTTAAACCAGTGCATTCCTCCCTGATCCCTTCTTAATCAAACAGCCACTGGTGATATTGAAAGGAGGGCTGCAAATACATGTTTTGCAGCTGCTTTGCTGTCCAGCTGATGGAACTGTCAGGACCAAAAGCATGAAATAAGAACTAGAGTTTTAACAGCTTTGTATCCTTGGTGGACCAAGCATAGAAAAGGCACTGTGACACTGCCATGGCCTTCAGTAATGCACAACAGATTCACAAACCCAGATTAATGTCTTTTCTGTGCCTCCTGTTGCCCCTGCACCAAAGATCCAATAGAAAAGGGAGAGGGAGGAAAGCCAAACAAAATGAGAACAGAGACTACAGGGAAAGCAAATAAACCAGAATAGTTCCTTGAAGAAAATTAATTGTAAGGGTTTCAGTGATGATTAGGACTTGACAGATACAGGCAGCTACCCAGGCCAAATGGACTGCAAAAGAAAAAGCACCAGCCAGAGACTGTAGGGAGACAAAGAGAGCAGATAAAAAGGAAGGAGCATGACACGCAGAAACAGACCAGGGAAGAGAAGGAAAACAGTAGTAAATGAGGAATTTCTGGAGTACAGCAAAACACTGAAGTATGATGCCAGTGAAGACACACAAGAAAGTGATGGTGTTGGCTAGACTACAGTGTCTGAAGTCCCTCAGCAAAGCTGCTACTTCATGTGGACGGAGGGAGTGAGGCTGGCAGAAATGCACAGAAATGCAAAGTAAACAAATAACATTATAACTCATTATAACTGTATGCACAGCAGACGTCTTTAAAAGTTTCGTCAGCGACAGGGGAGAGGAACATTGCATTTTGACAGATTCTCCTTGCTTGAGGCAAACTGTCATGTTTGTCTAATAGTGGGTACCATTAAAACCTGAACAACTGGTAACCTAGAAAGTCTCTTCAAACCTTCCTATGTACAGCAAGTCTGGAAAAATAGCCACTAAAACTGTTACCTATTTAACTTAAATAGGTTAGCTTACTTAAATAGTGCCTCAGTCAACAAATATTTGAATTCCTCTTTCATCTTCCATATGCCCTTAGAGTGTCATTGTGAATTTATGAAGATGAGGGCAGGTTATGTGTTACAGAACAAACCATTTGTTGCAGAAAGCTGTTGTCAACAAGTCTGGTAAAAGCATCATTCTCAGCTCTGCAGAGAAGCATTACTCCCAGTCATTCATATCTTTAAATCATGTCTGTATACACTCAATGTTTGCCCACAGCAATCATCAACAAACACTTAACTGTGATACCTCAGATCTACAGATTATCTGTAGTGCTACCTCAATGCCCTGAGGTCTCTCTCACAAAGAATAGTTTGTATTGTGTTTTTGTGGTGTCTGTCTGTCCCTCTGAGGGTTAAACAGAAGAATAACCGCCTTTAAAGAAGGAAACAGAAAGATAAGTGAAAAGGGTTTCTACATCTGTCATGTGACCAGAAAGGTTTTCTTGCCCTCTCTAAAATTTTATACCAAATGCATTTCACAAAAGAGCCAATGCAATTGCTGTATCTATTCAGCTATTTATATACCTTTACAGGTATTTGTGTGGGTAGATACCGTTCCTTAAAATTGGCAGAAAACAGTAGATCTGAACTTCACCTCGAAGACAAAACCAAAACCACAAAAGCCATGCTATGCACTCTGGTGATAGGCAATATGTTACTTTCCATCTTGCAACCAGAAAAACTAGACTGCAATCAGAGAGCGCTCCTTAGTCAGCCTTCTGCAAAATAAATCAGGTCTAAAATCCCAAATGTCAAAGCACAGGCGCTTCGTTGGTGTCGTGCAGGAGAAGTGCCAGAGTCATGAGAAGGTGAAAGTGAAACTAGGCCAAAAGCACCTATCCTTTGTGTGTAGTTCAAAATGCACACAGCATGCCCTGGCCACTGAATGTTTCTTGAGATTCACGACTGTCGCCAGCGATGCGACTTGCCTCGGACCAGCCGGGGGGGCAATGAACAGAGACAGGAACGACTGAGGGTGCCCAGAAAACAATTCAATGAAGTGCCAACCAAAAGGAGAAACTGTACACAATACAGAGCAGCCTCAAAAGACCCTTCAATGCGGCAAACATGACAATATATAACCTTGGTTACAGAGCTTCCGTAGGGCAGTGAACCAATGAACAACTCTGTTACCTTATATGCAAATCATTGCTAACCAATCATTACCAGTAACTAGGAGCATTACCTTATTTGACTCTGCTACATTAACATAACCATTCCCATAATTCCATTCTCCTCCCCATGTCCTATCCAGATGTCTTCCCTTAGTGTCCTGTTTCCCACGGTCTCAGGTTGATGTCCACCTCGTCGTCCACCAGGGTCAGCTCGCTGTCCCTCCCTGGCCTCCCAGCTCCCACACATGATCCATGCATCTGACCTCACACTACACGGCTCCAATGTTCCTGTACACTTTCCAGAGTAAAGGCTGAGTGCAGATTTCACTTACCATTCTGGCAACCACATAAGTAACTATGGGAAACATGGAAAAAAAAAAACAACTCTGTAGTCATAACCCAAACGTGCAAGGCAGTGGGCCTCTTCCACAGTGTATTGAAATCAGGCCTCTGTTAAATGTCCTTTTCAAAGGTCACCCTCTTTACCTGCAAATGTAATGAGTTCTGCCTAGCTTAGCTGGTGTCTCACCTTAGATTTGGATTTTTAGCCATTTGTATAGATATAAGACACTGGAGGTTTCCCCCTGTCAATATTGTGACAGCAAATCTAAAATTTCCTTTTCACTGAAGCAAGGGGTAACATAACCTAGTTCAAGGTAGTATATCTTGTATACATGGCTCAGAAATATGTCATAGATTTTTTTGTCTTCAAATCAGACACAATATATACTTAAATTGACATACTTTTAATACATTCTGATTAAAACTTTCAGACAGTATTTCCTTTACAACTTTGCTTTACTAGCAACTATGTGTACTATGCACACATAATTTAAATAAATTGTCTTAATTTTTAATTCTTTTTTTAAATGCATGAGGCAAGCAGCATGTACAGAAATCAAATTGAAACTGGGAAACACTAAACACCTCCTGTTTCAAAAAAGATCTTCAATTTACAATCCCGTTATCACACCAGAACATATTTGTGTAACAGCATCAACAGTGATAACAGCAGAGGTTTGGAAGGAGTACTGTTTGTTTATTAACAGCTCTTGCAGAATCATAGGAGGACAATACCTAGCAGATTGTTTGCTTCTGGAATATACTGAGCTGATGACCAGTACTTTTCTCATATTCATGATCTTGCCAAATAAGCAATGATCATTCTAAAGATATCAGTGGCAAGCACTTAGAGTCAGGTTTACAGGAGTCCTGAATATCCACCCCAGCAGGAATCAACAGGACCTGCAGGCATTTGGCTCTCTAACAAGCAAATCTATAAACTTCAATAATTTTCTCATAGTACTATTACAACAAGCTTAAATAGGTCACAATTTCTACCTACATTGCAAGCGACCTTATATTACTGTGTGTTATTTTCTGTTTTGGCATAGTGTATATGTTTTCCAAGAAGCTGAATTTGCTGCAGTTAATATAAAGAATATAAATACATAGAGTGGTTTTATAGATATTTTTAGTATATACACAAAATAATGAAAAAGGACCATAAACATTAGCAACCCTGCTGGAGTACAAATATGCCTCATGGAAAACTTAATAATCATATACCCAAAGCTTTGTTTATTCTCAGGAAATATAGGAAACTGAAATAAATTAAACATAGATCCTGAACTAAGCTAAACTAGCAGTATTAAGAATACAGTGCTTACCCTTGTAGGTATGAATTCTGAATGGTGACTTGAGATATGTTACTGTTAGTCAGTATAGCCTGTTTGACAGACCTCTCTCAATTGTGAAATGTTGCTCTTTGTGGAGAAACAGCATTAAAAATGTCATGAACAAATATACAAATGCCTGAGGGATCAGAGATATTAAAATGCAGTGTGAGTTTCTGCTACTTGTGCAGACAATAAGGAACAGCATTGAAGCCAAGACTCTGAAGGAAGAACGAGATGTTAAATGCATTGCTTAATGTTTTTTCTGTTTTTGACCAGAAGAGAAAATACTTCAGTTATAAAGACCATAATTACACACGTGGTAGCCCTGACATTCACCTGCCACTCAGGTACTAAGAGAGTTATGTACTGCAGGTTCCATAAAGCCTTCCATTCCTTTCTGCAGAAATTTCATTTCATCCTTCTTTTTTCTGTTTATTGTTACGACTGAGGGATACAGACAAGACCATATGTTTGCATGAAATCTATCTTATTAATTGCTTGAATAGCTGTAGGCAGAGTCGATTAGCACAAGCTGAATAGATAGGAATTAAATCCAGGGGTGAAGGGATTACGTTCTGAGGAAATCAATATTTCATATGGATATATCCTTGGGCTTTGTAGCTATTATTTTGGGAATGCATATAAAATAGATCCTTCACAATGTATTCACATTTAATTCTCAAATACTTCATGAAAACATTCCACTCAGGAGTCTGGACAGGTTGCAGTTGTCCTTCCCAAGCAGGCTACTGTCATGCATTACACCCAGGTAGAGAGTGATCTTTGCCAAATCCTTCTCTGCTGCTATCTCTCCTGAGATCCAAATGATGTCAGTTTGAAGCAATAAAAAGATGATACAAGTATCTGTGGGCTCCATACTCTTCAAGTCTAGATTTATCCCAGTCATTTCAACTGTGTTTAACGGCGCTTAAGTACATAACTGTATCAAAAGGAAAAGAGAAATTATATAAGTCCAAAGGAAATATATTTGACTATTTCTGCATTTCATTATTTTTTATCTATTTTTAATGTATATAACAGAAAGAACACTGAAAACAGTAATAATCTGAGCACAGAAAGGTATATGACCACAGACCAGCTTATTAACAGATTAGTGAGGAAAATCCTAGTGTATAGGATTTTTTGCAGCTGATCTGCAGAAAGATTTTTTAACCAAACTTCTAAGTTCCAAAGTTTGTGAATTTAACTTTAAAAGAACTTCAAAAATTCACTGGCATTGCAGTTGTTTCAATTCAAAAGTGAAATTGGAAAAAAAATACCTCAGATTTCTATTTTTCAGTTTGAAAGTTCAGTATTTAATTTATAAAATATTTAAACATTATTAAAAACATTCAAGCAAAATTATCCAAGGTTAATATTTAATTCAAGCAAGACTCTATTTTTGTCTGGGCTGTGAAAGGTAAATAAAGATCAGCCCTCTAACTGCATGCTACAGGAAGTGATTTATATCCAGAGTACACAGTACTCAATGAATGTCACACTCAACTTTCTGTTTAAAATCTGAGAATATGCCCTTAAGATTATATTTCAACTCTTCATCTCATTAGCTGCTCTTTGATTTAAATCAGATAGGAAAACCTCTGTTCTTAGAATCCTAATGAAACAAGACAATCCCTATCTAAACATTTACAGACATTAAGGAGTGCCTATTAAAAAGCTTTGTGTTGGTTTAGTGCCTTACCCCAAATCATAGTAAATGTTCGAGATTTTTTGATACGAATACATAAAATTTCTGAAGATACTGTTTTAAGCAGTTCCTGGCTTTCCACCTAAAGCCACTGCATGTCTGAACCTAGCTATTCAGGTGGCATTCATTATTATTTATCTGGCTGTGGTTCTGCCTACAGCCCACATCCATGTCTCCCTTGCCCAGCAGTGATGCAAACCAGGGGCCTGTGTGCTCTGTGCCCATCTCAAACCCCGGTTCACCGAAATCTCCAGAAGGCCTCTGTTTTTCCCTTTCTTTCCTCTCCTTTATTTTCCATAGATTCTTCAAACACTACCTTCTGCTTTTAGAAATCCTCTGCTGTTCCCAGATGGCGAGGCCTGCCAGGGCTCGAAGTTGAGGCTGAGCTTGCTCTGCTCTCCTCCACTCATCCACAGGCCGCGAACTCTGCACGCTTCCTCCTGTTAGGCATTACCCACGTCTGCCCTCCTTCCCTTCCCAACAGTCCCTCATGTTGTTCACACGTATGTTCTAGATGTGCTTACATTATATACTCGGTTCCACCCCAAAAGTGCCATTTTCTCCTACACCTCCCTCCTCACTGCTGCCATTGTTTTGGCTCCTGCCTGAGGGAGGACTTCGTGCTCGCAGGAAAACACACTTCCTTCCCTCTGGCAGATTTCCTGCTGCCTACTTTACACTTCATTTTCCTTCCTGGATGAAATCAAAGCCCGTGGTGGTGCCACCTTTCCAGCACAGTATCAACACTCCCCTGCCCCACAGAGAGCAACTGGAATGGAGCGCGTGGGCCGACCAGGCGCAGTGCAACACCCGCTCTGTTCTCTGATTCCTGCCGAAATCTGCAGGCTCATCCAGCCTCCTGCCATGTGGCACACCAAAAAAACAGCCAGAAGGCATCAGACTGATGGTGCTGTAGGTCCTCAGCCTTTGCCCACAAACCAGAATGTGGCAGCTGACATTTTATGCGTTAACGGATAGTAGAGGGACTAATTCAAAGATCGTCATTGAATAATAATAAGGTGCTTTCTTTTTATGACAGGGGCCTGCAGCAAACCAATTTTCCATTATAACCTTTTTCCTGGTTATCAGGAACAACTACATCCTGATAAAAAAACCTCCAACTTTCAGACTTAATCTTAAGGTATTTATTATTCAGGAAAAATGCAATTATCAGTTATTTAGCAGGAAATTCAAGTTATAATTATACAGAGAAGTCGAGCTTTGGAGACATAATTGGCCTAAATATAATGCTGATATTTAGGCTGAAATAAAGGCTAAACTGAAGCAGCCAAATCAGCAGTGGTCTTGCAGATGATTGGTTGTGAAAGAAGTAAGTTTGAATATGCCATTTTATGCAATGCATCCATAAAGGCACTGTAACACTGTGAGTAGGTAATTACACAACAGTCAAATAATAATTTATCAGGGAAATAATCTAAAAACTCAGTGTGATATTGGAGTGTGCCGTGGGTTATAAGATGAACTAATTCCTTTTAGCCATTTTTATTTTAACTCAATTCTTACCATACAAGGATTTTAATTCTGTTTGTGCATATAAATTCTGCTTGTCTAAAAAAAGAAATAAAAAGAGAGATGCTACAACTGAGATGGGAAGCAATTATTGTTAAAAAAAAAAAATTCTTATTTCTCATATGCAGGCTGAAATAATTTAGGCCCCACTACAGAAACAACTTTTCTTCACATCTTATCAATCAAAATAAAATTTTTCTTACTTCTGTGTTTCTCGAATGCTCCTGCTTTCTAGACTGAACAAGTGAAAGAGAAGGTTGAGCATTCACCTCTGATAGTGAGATGTCACAATAGTTGACCTCCTACTGCCCAGCCAGGCCATGGCATCTGGTTCCCCATCCATCCCCCCACTGTTTTAAGAAAAGAAAAACATTTGTATCAGAAACTGTTAAGCCTCCACTACACCATATTCAGTTTCCAGGAAAAACATTTCAGCTCATGTCCAACAACTCCTTCGGATTTCATTGCTCCCAAGTCGTGAATGAATTTTCCCTATATTTTAGATATTCTAAAGCAATGTGACTTTAAACTGCCTCGTCTAAGTGAAGCAACGTTTAAAGAAAAGAGAGGGATAACTGCTCTCTGTCACGAGATTCCTGCTGGGGTAACACAGGCAGAAACCACTACCATGACAAACAACCAACTTCATCTGCCTGGGGATGGATTTCAAAGCAGCTACAAATGCCAGGGGCACGGAGCTGCTCAGCTGTGTGCCCACAGAAACCATGCACCTAAACAACACCAGCGTGGTTTCACGCTGTGCAACACCTCCAGAAGCTGTGCTTAGACTCTGAAAATGAAGATAGAAAGCATGAGGCTGGAATGTTTGAACTCATTTCCTGAGAGGGCCTGAAAACTGCTACTCTGTAAAAATATATTTCAGCTTCTAGTCTCAAACATAGTCAAGAAAACCCCCAAACAATGTCCTTGTTTATTACAGTTTAAAAAAATGCTCTTTAGAAATCTTGCTATTAATTAGCTGTACGTATGAAAACACAGGCCAGCCACTGAAAACTCATATTTGGTTATTAAAATTTAATACGTATCATTAAAATATATCACTGGGTCACTTCACTTCTTCCTAGTTATTTCCATTTTCTCCTCTTACTAATCAAGCCACAGTACTTAGCATATGCTTCATGTTAACACACAGTTCATATTAAATAATTAATCTACCTTACAGACTCATTTCCAGTTAGCATCCTTTTAAAATCATGGTGTTTATCTTGATGAGGCAAATGACAACCTGTGTCAGTTTATTTCTTTCTATTTAAGTGATGAAAGAAAACAATTATACTGACATGGACTGCTAATAAAGCTAAATGTTACTACAAGAGACATTTCTGACTGAAGGTTTTGGGGTTTTTTTAACAAATTCCCATCCTAGGATTTTATTCTGCCATTTAGACATTGATTTTCTAGAGCACAAATTCAGACACCAAAACCACTTTTATTCAAGTACAGATGTGGAATGGTATAGCTTACTATACTTAATGCCACCTCACTGCTTCTTAAAGTGCACAATTAAAAATTCCAACTACTGAAAAACCAGCAAGAGTTTACTTAAAAAAAATGAAGTTCACTTTCTACAGGAAAGGACAGTTCTTATAAATGTGTCTAAATTTTAGCATTAAACCAGTAACATTTCAAAGTCCTTTTCCCAACTCCCCTCAACTGGTATAATTTATTTCAAGCTGATTTCACTGTTGCACACCTCCTGTCTGTAGTTTTTTGGCATTTCATCTTCAGTAAATAACCTATTTTAGAGTTCAAGAATTAAAAAATTACCTTTCCATATTAGTACTAATAATTTAAAGAAAGAATGCCATCAGGGTGGAAGATGAGATGCACCTGGAAAAACCTAGAACCAGCACGAGCTCAGAATGGATCCTATGATCCACGACCTAATTGTGGCCTTCCATTACCTGAGGGGAGCCTGCAAGAAAGATGGAAAGGATCAATTTATAGGAGCATGTAGTGACAGAGCTAAGGGGAATGGCTTCAAACTGAGAGTGTAAGTTATACTGGGAAAAATTCTTTACTGTGAGGGTGGGGAGGCCCTGGAACAGGGTGCCCAGAGAAGCTGTGGGTGCCCCATCCCTGGAAGTGTCCAAGGCCAGGTTGGACAGGGCTTGGAGCATCCTGGGGTCGTGGAAGGTGTCCCTGCCCATGACAGCAGGATGGAACTAGATGATCTTAAACTCCCTTCCAACACACACCCTTCCATGGTTCTATGTTTCTATGAGTCTAAATACTATTATTATCATCTCTAAGGCTCACAATATCTAGACGCCTTCAGCTAAAGAGACGTTGTACAAATATGTCCAAAGAGATAAACTTTTTAACCAGATCAGAAGTTATAACTTAAGTGAAAAAGAACAAAAAGTAAAGGAGCAACAAAGAGAGGGATTGTGCTGGCAGGTGACAAGAGAAGTGAATTGACTCTGCCCAGTTTGCATGGGCTAGATTCTCAATAAATACTTAACTATGTGTGATCTCACTCACGCCCAGAGCAATCATGTAGCTGTATTAAGTGGTTGGCTTAGGAGGAGATGTTATTTCAAGCCCTGAGCTGCAATAGTGCATTAGGTTGTCCCCACACTTGCTGTAGACACTGCAGCAATCCCTCCACCCTGCTTCTATTTCACAACTCTTCTGCAAAGTTTTATGATTTCTGCGAGGCTATACAGGTGACAGGGTCATAGGTACAAAAAATTGTAGCTTTGCAGTATGCCTCCTAAAATCATTCCTAGTTACTGCTAGAAATCCCAACAGCTCCATACATGCTCAGATCACTTTTTGGGTGAACTACTAAAGAAAACTTATGATTACCTTTCTTCATTGAAAGCTTCCTTTTTGTTGTGCTGGCAATGAATCTCTCTAAGCCCCATATTAAAAATTGCTCATCTACTTCTCACTCATTTAGGATACATAAAGAAACATCAGTTAAAAGTAACAGACCTTTTTGTGGGCCTCCCTTAATAAGCCTAACAAAAGCTGTTAAGTACCTTGACACAGAAAAAGGAGTTTTCACAACAAGATGTATTTTAGCGTGTATTATTGCAGATGACAGGAAGTGATGATAGCATCTAAAAGAGAGGCAAGTTTCTTACCATTAAAACATGGAAATTATCCAACAAAATTCCTATTAGCAAGAATCATACCTGCATCTTCTTACAGTTTTTGTAGCTATCTCTAGACATTATTTGATCTTAATATCAAATTACAAAGTTATTGAAGGAACTAGAATTTTCTAGTTTGTGAATTCAAAAACTGGGAAAGGAAATGTCATCGTAACTCTTATGTCTTCTCATAAACTCTACCATACACATTTCAATTCTGTTTGGTGCTATGCCACCATGATTTTTTTTATTTATAGGATTACCAGTGCCACTTAAAAATATCATTGAGAATCAGGTTCAGTCATGACGAGTTAGAAATTCAGACTCTGATCTTGTAAGATAACCTGTGCTTGCAAACCCTGCCACTCTACAGGAACTTGTTACTGGGTGAAAACAGAGAACTTACCATTCCATTTTTGTAAGATTCCACTTCCAGCAATGTCTTCATGGTGACCAGAGACAGGACTCAAGGGGATGGTCTGAAGTTGGACCAGGGGAGGGTTAGGTTGAATATTAGAAAAGTTCCTTCCCCCAGAAGGTGGCTGGGCACTGGAACGGGCTTCCCAAGGAAGTGGTCACAGCACCAAAACTCTGACAGAGTTCCAGAAGTGTTTGGACAATGCTCTCAGGCCCATGGTGTGATTACTAGGGTGTCCTGTGCAGGCCCAGGAGCTGTTCTCCATGATCCTGGTGGGTCCCTTCAAACCCAGCATATTCTTTGATCCTATGATTCATTAAAAACTCTTTAGAAAATTCAAAATGACATCTTTTAAACAGTTTGGAGAATGGCTGAAGGAAATTAGCCCTTTTTTTCAGACTGCTAAAATAATTTTTTCTTGTGTTCTAATAAGCATCAACTACCATGCCTAAAAGCAATAGAAAGTATACCTCCAGTGAGTAAGCTTGGGATCATCTTTTCAGCTTAAGTCAATTACCATTTACAGACATGAATTCCTAAAATCCCCTGATTTGCACCCACGCCTTGTATTCAGACTTACTGGTTTCAGTAAATATTTGAATTTCAGCAAATATTCATATCTACAATAAAAGATCATTCACATTCAGAAGTAATGGCTAAATTCACACAGATTTTAAGTGCTGGTACTTAGTTTCAAACAGTTTTGTTTTTCCATAGGATATGGGGAAAATTACTGAAAGCAAAGCAATTATTCTTCAAATTATTTAAAGAAATCACTGTGACACTTAATTTTCATGTAAGTAATACAAATTGGAATATCTTCTGAAACCAAGTAGGCTTGGTTGCTAAGGCTGAACCGAGAACAGGTTTTTTGAACTTTCCTCCAAATTAAAAAAACACCCAAAAAAGATAATTTGGCAATAAAATAATATCAAATGTGCTCAATTCTATCAGTTTCAAAGTAAAAAATATATTGTTGTTGGGTTTTTTTAAAAAACAGCTTCAGAGAGCACAATTTTTATGAAAAGGATTGGAAATAGATGTTTCACTTTTAAGTAGAATACACTTGCAAATGTGTTTAAAATTAAAAATAACAAGATGTCAAATGGAAGAAAAAATGTAAAAACTAAATTTATTGCATTGCCTGTAGTCCTCTCTTCTTTTTGCTATGAATAGGCAAACACTGTATTCTGTATCTGCCCCCACCAAAAAATGAGGCTGTGTTAAACCAACACAGTTTTATTCTCTTTTTGCAAATACTGCTCTATCTTTGCTTTGGATTCCTAAGAATTCAGACTGAATTACAATACGAAGCAAGATGACAGCGCTCAATATTGCCCAACTAATTTTATACTGCTTAAAGCATTTGTGCTGTCAGCAGCAGCAAAATTTATTGTCACACAAAAGCCTGGAAAAGTCAAATGTGCTCTTCTAAAATTCAACATATCTTGCACATATAAATGAGGCCCTATCTGTGAAAGCCTGTGTCCTTCTATTAGTTAAAGTAGGGGTCAAAAACCCACCATGATTTGCTGCGAAAAATGTGTGGAAATGAAATGGCACTTCCCATCTCTTTTTTATGCAAGAAGAAGAGAACAAAAAAAGAAGGAAAGAAGGAAGAAGCCCTGTCACAAAGAGAATTTCTTATATTAAGTAGTCACAAATAATGCTTGTTACCCTAGCAACGGCCACATCCCATGGGATTCAGTTTGTCCCCAGGCTCCACAGCATACTACAGAAATTTGCAAGGTTTTGGTCTTGAGAAATAGTTCATGTTCTCACAATACAGACACACATACCTTCCAGAGGGTTAATACCCAAGCAAGGAATGCATTTATGTTTCTGAGTAATGCTTTGTGTACTTTCTAATTTTACTACTTAATTCTGAAACCCTGTTCGAGAGTTGATCACATAATTTTTAAACACTGAATTTGAGATGAAGTCAGCTTTGTGATGCAGAGAAAAATAGTACTAATTGGGACCACTGGGGTAAGGGGAAAACAAGAATTCAAAATAAACTATGTGTACAATATGCACAGGGTTATTTATAATTATTTAAAAATTTAATTGAAATTAAATAGCCCACCCTTCAAAGAGAGGCCACGCTGTCCCTACACCCCACACTTCTCATGTGTGCTCAGGTTCCTTGGGTGATGCCAGAGCCCAGGCAGCTGATTTGCTCTGCATTTCCATGGGGTCCAACACTTGTATCTGTTTCCTTTAAATCAAGCTGGCTCCCTTGCCCCTTGTTCTCTCTGCCAGCAAGAGGGTGCTGGATGACTTAGTCAAGCGAGGCAGAACATGGAGCACAGCACAGACACACCCTGCCAGGGTGCTGGCTGCAGATGAGTATTTCTGCACTGTCCAGATGTGCTTTAAGAGCTGCTGCTCCATCTGCAGAATTCTTAAATACGTTCCTAACCAAGAGGTCAAAGGGACACTGCAAGACAGCCACGCCTGGCATCACCTCAGTTTTGATGGGCAGCCTGATGTACCCTTGCTCTGAGCACAGTAATTCGTGTGTGGTTGGAATACATTTTTTCAGAAGGGACTTTGCCCCTGTCTGAAAATATGACAACTCCTTTAATAATCTGTTTTTGACACCAATTGATTAATTCAATGTCTGAGGAAAAAAAAAGAAAAAATCAATCCAATATCCTTGGGCTGAGATTTCATGCAGTTTTTCTTCCCTCACATTTTTAAATTAAAGAGCCTTTTGCGTACCCTCTACTTGCAATTAATTATAAATAAATCATCCCTCATTGTTTTGATAACCTGTTGTCTGATCGCTCTGGTACGAATAATTTATTGTGTGCACAAGGCTTTTCCCAACATCTTCAGCAATAAAAATGAAACAAGGAATTCACCAAGTCTGTCAGTCTCATCGCTCAAGCACCTCTTTGACATTTTTTCCTCCTGTCATCTCCTCACCTGTTCCCTAAATGACTTCCTGCTTTTGATGCATTTAGAGAACTTTTCACTACCATCTTTTGTTCCCATAGAGAAGTGGATTTTCCAACCATCTAATAGTCCTGTTTCCAACTAAGCAGTCCATCATACACTGTCTGCCTTGTCCTGTGCATTCAAGCAGGCTTTTCAATTCTTAACATCAGCCTTTCCCCTGTCATAGCTACCCAAAATCTTCTAATGAGTCAGATATGGTTTAACAGAATGCTTTGCTTGGAGGTTTCTTGCCTCATTTCTACACAATTAAAATATGTGTAGGATTTCTGTGTATAAATTCTGTGAGTTACCTGATTTCCTCATTCCTGTAACAGTTATAAATCTACCTATAATGTAAATATTACTACAGAGGTATACCAGTAATTCATCCAGAGGTAAGTGTTCAGCATCATCTGGAACAAAGTGCAGAAAAGCTTCTTCCAATAAATTGCCCAAGAAAAACTCTTTTAGAAAGCAGCTGTCCAATAAATAATACATTTTTTAAAAAAAATCTCACTATCTAGAGCACATATTCTAATAAAGATATTTTTATCCAGCTATCACATGTAGTTAGGGTTCATATTAACTAATGCTGATCAAAGAATTTTAAAAAGGCAGCCTTTTCCAACTTCAGAATTAGGTTGCATTTTGATAGTGGGCATTTAATCCTTCAGCCAGTTTATAGCATCCTGATGATATCATCTTATCTGGGTGATTAAAGACAGATTCAGTCTTCCAATCAGAGAAAATATTCAGTCTAAAAGGGAGCTTTAATCAGAATGATTACTTGCTGTGTAGAAATCGCTCCAGCAATCAGCATTGCTGACCCTCCCTCTGCAAGAAATTTAAACTTCTGCCAGTTTATCAGTCAGGATTACCACCTTTTCACACCACACGAGGATTAAATGGACTTCCGGATCAAAGATACAAGAAAACCTTTCACGTGTGAGTAGAAGACTGCAGATACCTATTGTTATGGGTTTGTTTTTCTAAGTTCTCTTTAAAAGGTATCTTGGGTGATTCCAGTTACTGAACGAAGCCACGGTCATATCTACTTTGATTAACACATATACTTTTGCCTTTTCTTCCCTGGTAATATTTATACAAATTACTATTAAGCATTAGCTGTTGTCATAAGGTTTCTGCCTTTTTTCTTCAGCTCACTGTCAAATAAATACAAAAAATAGTGCCCCGAAAATTATTTCTCCTGACATAAGCAAGTCTCAACTGATAATATTTTTCAAACAGACAAAACAAGTTAAGATATTTTTCCCTAGAAAATTTGCCATCTGAGGCAATCTTTTCATTCCAAAAATGTCTTACCTTCTGGCTGAAGTTCTAAATTAATCAACAAGAACTCCACAGGAGATAGGAATGCAGGCAGCTGATTGGAGATTTTACAGCAAAAAAGTGTCACAGCTTTATTTTTCTGAAGTCCAGATCCTCTAACATTAAAACCAATAGTAATCTTCCCATTAACTGGAAGCCTAAATCATGTAAGTAGGGAAAATGCCAACATTTATATGCACTTAAAAATATACCTCTTCTTGAGACCGGATAGAAAAGTTACCAATTACTGCAGTAGCAATTTCAATACTGATTAAAATCTTGGATGACTCTGCAGTTAATCATATAAAGCACATTTTATATGACAAGACAGTGTAAGAGTAAGAAAGAATTTTCTCCCCACGTTTCTTAGAACCTACATCTAAGAAGACAGAAGTTGTTTCAAATGCATCAGTGGCCTACTGAAAATGGAAGGCAGATAAAAACATTCAAATATGCAAAAACAGCTGCAGCTCAAATCCAGTGCTCAATTTTGGGCCTCCCCCAAGAAGAGGACATTGAGGTGCTGGAGTGAGTGCAGAGAAGTGAAAGGAGTTGATGAGGAGCAGCTGAGGGAGCTGGGGGGGCCTGGCCTGCAGAAGAGGCTCAGGGAGGACCTTGTTGCCCCCTACAGTGACCAGAGAGGAGGGTGTAGCCAGGTGGGGGTCAGGCTCTTCTCCTAAAGAACAAGCAACAGGACAGCAGGAAACAGTCTCAGGTTGCACCGGGGGGGTTTAGTTTGGTTATTAGGGGAAATTTCTCCATGTTAAGGGTTGTCAAGCACTGGAACAGGCTGCCCAGGGCTGTGGTGGCATAACCATCCCTGGGGCTATTTAAAGACCTGTAGATGTGGCACTCAGGGACATGGTTTAGTGTGGACTTGGCAGTGGGTTAATGGTTGGACTCAATGATCTTGGAGGTGTTTTCCAACCTAAATGATTCTGTGTTTCTAGAACTGAGTACTCCAGCCTTCTAAAAGCCTTTCTGAAATGTTAAAACTAATATCCATGAAGCGCTTCATCATCTCCGAAACACAGCTGTGTCTCACAAAATGTACAGACTGGAGCAGTCTTTACAGATCATTGTATCCCACCTCTGCTCCTGGGAGTGGTGAATGATTCTTTTTTTTCCCTAGGTTTGCAGTTCTACTTCAAAGTTATTAAATCGATAGGATGGCCACTATTTACATGAAGGTTTACTACCATTTTTACTGAGACCCCCATCAGTATTTCTTACTTCAATACTTTTTTCCAACTATCTCTTTACCAAGACTAATTCTGAAAAAAAAAAAAAANTAAAAAAAAAAAAAAAAATCAGCTAAATATTGAAAGGCTCATAAAGTTAAAAATATTTAAATTCTGTAGAAAGCATCATTATAGATGGATAGGTAAAAATCTTGCATAGAGTCAGTTACTTGGAGCTGTAGCTATTCTGGATATCCTCCAACTTTCCTTCATGAAAATTGGAAGATGTTCACCACAATTAACATTAAAAACTTAAAATCACTAAGATAAGGCAGAAACAAATTAATTTGCATTTAGTACTCATTTGCATTTAGCTCTCATCCACTTAGCTTAAAAGGTTGGTGTTCCACCACTCCATAAACCAGTGCACAATGACATTCTCTCTCCCCTTCTGCTTTTATCCATTTGCAGACTATAGTTCACACCATGAAGTGCTACGCTGCAACATTCCTGGTCTGAAATAGACATCTAAAGGCATCCAAGTACTTCATGCTTTTTTTGAACATTTTTTGACTTTCTGAAAAATCAGCTAATGTAAAGCACTACAGCAGATCATGGCCTGCTCCATTTTCTCATAGGGTTCAGGCTGTCAGTGCTGTTCTCAATGTTCCTGCATGTTTTACCACTTCTGTCTCATCACAGAAAGAACAGCTGACGAGGAGCTTCAGCAGGGAGCCTAGCAAAATGCCAACATGGAATGCAACAATAATCCTACCAGATATCATAGCTGGTACCTACCCCATAATACATAACAAAGCTTGAAAGTTTAATTTTTTTTAAACTGAAACTAATAATAAAGGAACTTAACAGACAGAAGTTTTGCTTTTTCAGACAGCTTCTCAGACTACAAAATTGCACCATCTGCCTATTCACACTGTGTAGGGCTGCTCAGTATGATAAAACACCACAGAATCTGAATTCAGGCCATGCTCAATTGGAATAAAGATTATTTTATTCCTTCTGCACTCTCATCTGAATTTCATCTAAGCTTATGAGTATGAAAGTGTCACACACACAGCCTCAAGCTCCTGCTTCCTACCTTTGCTGCAGCCCAGACTGCTCACAGCATTTTGCTAAGACATGCCATCAGCCTCCTTCACCAGGCAGAAACACACTCCATTGCTTCCGAGAGAGATCTGAGGCCAGCACACCACCTTCTTCCATGTCTTTGCTTTTTTTGACACTGGAACCACACTCCTGCTGTTCTTGTAGTGCTGCTTCTCTGAGGTTTCCCATTCATTTCTCCAGCCTTTCCCTGATAGATTATGGTGAATTCTTTCTGTCCTTCACAGAATTTAAAGCACTGTGCAAGGCTTTCCTTCTCATCTTAAAGAGAGGTTTCCCCTCTTTTTACTCCAAACCAATTCCTTGATAGGTGACACCAAGTATATGCAAGGTGAGAGAACTTGTCTCCTAAAAATGGATGGAAGTTGGTCAGTTAATTTCCTTACCTTCTCTTTTGTTTTCAACCCAAGACAACTGATTCTGTGTTTTTCCCCCAAAAGTGATAGTCTTCTTTCCCCAGTTCTTCTAATGTAGGTTTACATCAATGTCATTCTCTACCACCAAACTTCTTAAGAGTAAGTTAAGAAGGGTGTAGGACAGACCGGGTACTGAAATACTAGGGTAATGTTCCCTTGCTCCTTTCAAGAAGGAAAGGAAGCTTTCCACATTCTGTAGACCTGAAGGTAGTTTGATCTTCCCCAAGTGCTTTTGTGATGGAATAAAGAGGAAAAAAAATATTACCCTGGCAAAATCACTGGGGAAAAACCCCATATAATCTGTCAGAAGGTTTTCGAGGACTTGGAAAGTTGGCACTACCTACTGGCTAAAAAAATGTACTGTAAGACACAGGAAAAAGACCCCAGTAATTCAAACATTATTGTGTTCTTCTAAGGATCTATCTGGCATGTGTTTGTGCCACTCTTACAGAGTTCAATGTAATCACCCATTATGGAAACTGATGCCCCAACTAAGAGATTACAGCAAACCACTCATGCAAAAAGTCATCCCCAGAGTCATCAATAAAGCTGCACTTGCCAGCTCTGACAACATGCAAAGATATGTGCATTTTACTGTTGGTTGCCAAGCTTGACGTTGTCTTTAAAGCTATTAGCATTGTAATAAATCCACATTTTTCAGTTTTAACCTACATTTTTCCTACAGCAGCTTAACAACTTTATACTTCTCTACTGTAGCTCCACTATAAAATTAGTCTCATTCAAAGCATTTTTTCTGGTTTTTGCTGACTATATTCTCACTAAGGATGATCTCTTCCAAGTGTGTCCCTTTAGCAGGTAATGCTTTAAAGGTGAAAATAAGTGGCTTCAACCAGACCACACTATAGAACTTCTAAAAATTGATTATGCTGGAAAATTTGTTTCTGATTCCTCGGTACAATTGAAACTTAGGAAAAACGTAAGTTACCTATTAACAATTCCTTGCTTAGTCTGTATTACAGGTAGTGTAATTATTATTTCCCATGTTATGCATGTGTGTGTGAGTTAAGCAAACACCATGACCATGTCTGAGCACTCTGACAAACAAATCACCAAAGATAAAACACCAACACATTTTTTAAGTCTGAGCTCAGCCAGATAGCCAGTCTCTTAGTGTAGCCATACAATTACAGCACTGGACAACATCAGAAAAATGCACATAAGGTAAATGCATGGCCCTTTTCCCAAAACAAAGGAACAGAGCTAAGCATCTATTTCCCAGAAATCCAGGACCCCAACTTTCAAATTGTTTTTACATGTTCCCTGGTCTCAAGTTGTATTTTTTAAAATGTCCTCTTTGTCCCCTACACAGCAAATGAATCCACAACAACAGCTGTTTATAATACCCTTTTTATTTTTCAGCCAGAAATACAATTTAATTTGATATTTCAATAAACAGTGGTGTTTATTCCTTAAACAAACCCCTTATCTCTTTGGCATCTGACCGTATTCTGTTTTTCAAACTAACAGGAAGACTTTACTTTCAAGAGCATTGTTCAATACATTAAATTGACACCAGTGTAGTTAACTTTGAAAATACACATTGGTTTTTTTGTATTTTCTAATAAACCTAAAAAAAAAGCCCAAAAACAAAAACAAAAAAAACCAAATCCAAACCACAAAATGCTCACTAGTGGCCTGCCTTCATTTAAACTGTGGAGTGACAGAGTAAGAACTCTTAATTTTCCACAGCACATGCACTAACTAGTGCTTTCTAGTAATTCTGAGTGATAAACAAACAAAACCAAAAAAGCTTAACTCTATCAGAAACAACTGATCAAATAATTTATGTTTCAAAGCAATATGAAATTATTTTTAACTTCTGCAGAAGTTATCAGGCAAAATCAAGTTATGCACTGCTTCAGTAAAAGACTGCACCTAAAAAAAAGGACAGTATGAAAACTATTTTTCATTTTTAAATTAAAGTAAAACTAATTAAACAAAATGTTTTAAACACATCTAAGAATACAGCTGTCAAAACTGCATTTGATGTCATGTTTGGATAAAAATTTATTAAGTAACAAAAGTAACCTAGTGCATTATTCTGCTGAATAATTAAAGATCATCTCTTCAACACTGACAAGAAATATTTTACTTGCAGTCTTGTCAAGAAAAAATCTGCCCACCAGAGCTTGTGTTCAGTGCTTCAAGTCAATGGAATTTCCAAAGCTATGCTGAAGTTGACACCTTCTGCTACTATAGATGAAATAAAAATCACAAATTAAAATCAAAAACATTACCAGCATACCAGTACAGACATTCCAGTTGCTGTCTCTAGACAATGTAAAAATAAAACCTACTGGAAAAACCCCCAAAAAACCAACCAAACAAAAAAAAACTTCACTTCCTGAAATATTTGCTTTAAATAAACTTATTCTGAACATGTTTTATAGAATAAAAACGATAAAGCAATTACTTCCATGCAGAAACTAAAAAAATAATAAGATTCAAGGAGCAAAGTTTTCTTTTATGAACGAATCTCACCTACATCACCAGTACAAGCACAGTCTCAAAATGTATGAATTGGATTATTTAAATAGCAAGTGATTCATCCAGTCAAACTCACTTTCCTGTCTATGTTTTAAGAAAAACCCATACATTTTACTACAGAAACATAAAAGTAAACCCAAAAAACCTCCTTAAGTACTTATTCAAGAGCAGTTTCTAACATCAAGCCAAAATTATCAACAACCAAGCAGACATCATCAATTTTTCAGTGCTGAATTACTGTAAATACTAGATGCAGCAGTACAGAAAAAAAAAATCCCCAAAATCAAAAGCTTTTTTTTGTTAAAATGTGTCCAAAGAAATATCCACTAGTTGCAGTCAAATCTGCATCAGAAGCTGCTTGGTAAGGAATGATTTCTCTCTCCAAGTATTTGTAGAACACTGCATTGCCAAGACTGTATTCAAACAAATTACTTTCTGGTAACACTGAGCTGATAAAACCACTTACAATGTGGACGGTCATGTACACAGTACAACAGTGGATTTTTGCAGCAAGAGAAAAGATCAGAAACTACTTCTAAACTCGAGATGATAGCTCATGTGCTATTCCTTGCAAACATACGATCCCCTCTAAGAGTAAGGTGTTGGAGCTGGTATTGTAGCATGTCTGTGTCAGCAGGTTCCTGAATGCTCATTTTGTCTAAATTGAGGTAGTCTAGGGATTTTGAATGAGCCCTTTTACCTTTCAAAAGGCAGAGAGGCAGGGGACCATGAAGTGCCTTGTAAGGTTCACATGGTAAAGCTTTATTGTATTTATCCCCTGAGCTGGGCATCCGTCTCCTCCTCCTTCCATTTACTGCTGGGATCTCATATGGCTGGTAGTACCTACTTCTAGTTTTGTACAAACGCGAGGAACGTGGAAGTCCTGAGTCAAGACGTTTGGAGCCCAAGTTAGGAGCAGATTCTCCTTTATTCTCTTCACTTCCCGCACACTTATGGGCTAACTTTAGCAGCTCCTCTCCAGTTGTGAAGCCAACCAGGTAGTTAGAATCCATGTGAAGGATCTGATACCCCGCAACTGTCCGCCGCAACGGTGAGCAGGGGGTGCTGGAGCAGCGTGGCTTTTCTGCTTCCATCCTGGCTGCAGGACTCACCTCTGCAAGAGGCACAGGGAGGGTGGAGAGGGCAGTTCGGGACTCTCCATTCACATCAACTTCCATTTTAAACACAAAGCTTTGCTCCTGAAAATAGAACAGAGCTTGATCAGAAAATGCAACACAAGGCGCTGAGAGAGGACCACAGAAATGGAATTCTGAATCACCCAGAAGTCACAACCAGTACTTCGCTATTCAGCCTGGTCTTAGCTCTGCACGGTGTCACGTAACACAACTACCACCAATATCTGTCTTTCAAAATTATCTCGGGTGGGTTTCTTAATAAAAGATACCATAAAGACACTGATAATTCTAAACAAATACAAACATACTTGAATACTATCATACACAAAAATGGAGCATCTCCCCGGATCATTTTTTCAGCCTTTTGGTGCATTTGATTCCTTGTAGTCCCTCACCTCTTGGAGCATCTACATCCCTTTTCAGATCCATAGCACCTTCCCTCATCTTTACTGTGTAATTTGTCTACTGACAATATTCTTCTTAAACAAAGCTTTCAAAAAACATGCCTAAAAGGTACCACCTCATTCAGATATGACCATGGATCAGACCTCATCTGAGCGTACTGCAATGTTTACATCTTCCAGATGTGCAGCTTCCTTTAAATTCAAAGAATGGCATCCTAGCCGTTCCACACCTGTCTGATTAGGCCATCAGCAATCCTCACCCACTCCCCAAGAAAATTCACCTATCACATTATTCACAATTAATCAAACACACACTCTTTTATTCTAATAGGATTCTAATGTGTTTCTAACAAAGTATACTGTGTTTAATGAATACAGCATTAGATTTTTATAAGCATCTTAAGAATAAGGAATATCTATTTGGTTTTTTCTTAATTCTCTTGGAAACAGACTATTTTACCCTTCCCTCACAACTACTCCAAATACATTATTTGGTGCCTTTACAGACCCAAGTGCTCAATGCAAGCTATTACCACCTCTAACATGGAAGGATATGGTCACTATCACAGCAAGTATACACCAGTAGATGCCAGAACACCAGAAAGCCTTCTTTTCATTTATATTTTCAGTGTCATCTGAACCATTTCAGTTCAGCTACTTCACAAAACACAAAGGTCACATTTGTTTCCAAATCCATGCTTTCTTCATTGTTAGACTCACCTCTGCTCTAAAGGTGAGCTAGTGGCCCTGTAGTCAACATACTTCACCAAAAAATTCAGCGTAACTACATCACGTTTAAAGGCAACAAGACTCAAAGGAAGGAAAGTTAGCATCTACGTGTTAAGCAGAAACAATTATGAAATTCATTATATGTGATCCTAAACTACATTCAAAACCTCAATAATATTTCACAAGTAAGACTAACTTAAAATATGCTTCCAAGAGTTTGCAAACTTTTTAAGCTACTATTTGCTGCCATTTTGAGGCTTAGAACATCACAGGCCAACGACGCAACAAACAAGGAAAATACTTTATTCCATCTTCTGCAATTAGATAACCCCCAAAATCCCATTAAGACCAATCTCCACTAATTTGTTTTAAATAAGAGAGGGAGATGTGTGCAAGTATCACTTGGCAAAAGAAAATACTAGCCTTATGCAAAATATAAGATTACCTTGTTTCTGCTAAGGGACTGGGAAGGAGCAGTTCAAATAATGTTCTGTCAGAGACTGGAAATCTGTTTCTAGACATCCTGGGGGCTTGGAATGTGTGGTAGGTGGTGGGTCAGGATTCACTCTGGTGATGTGGTGCCCTGCCCCAGCCCCACAGCGTCCATCACTCATGGCAGAGTGGAGGCAGCCCCCCTAATCCAGCCCCTAAATGGCGAGTAACCGAAAGTCCCACCTGGCAGGAAGGGTCCTTAGGAAGGCTGACCATGAGGCAAGCAGGTTTTCCTTTAACCCTACCTTCACCTCGGAGCTTTATAATCAGTGGAACCCTGGAGTTGGTAGCTATGTCTGTTTTTCTACATCTTTCCTGTCTTTGTCCCTTACTTCTTCTAACTGTCTTTTTACAGAAGATAATGTCAAATGGGTTTAAAGATTCTCTATGTACAGTGAGCTATGTCTGTGCTGTGGTGTTTCATGTTGTACTAAATCATTTGACAAAGTTCCTCATCCTCTATAATTCGCTAGTAATCTTTTGTGTGACTTCTTACCTCTTGAGGATAGCTGCTGGTATTTCTATTTGCATCTGCCCAGACCAAAAGAGTTTTGGTTTAACCCTGGATTTAAGTGTGGGGTGTGATGTTCCTACCTCTTCTTCCCTGCTTAGTCCCCAATCAACCTGCTGCTCCCTATGCTAATAAACTAGGAGTAAACAAAATGCCCACACTTCTGCTAAAGAGGCTTTTATTTGCCATTAACAGACTTAAATTATGGAGAGACTATTTCTAATGCTCCTTTAGTCTTAAATGGTCTCTTTTCATTCTCACAGTCATTAGGATTCTTCATTACCAGTTTTGTGTGCTGTAACTTTTGCAGACATACTTCATCCAGTGAGTTTTTAAGCAGTCTGAGGTTGGACTAGATGGTCTGGGGCTGGACTAAATGATCTCCAGAAATCCCTTCTAACCCTAGCAATTCTGTGAATCAAACAATACAGGTAAAACAGTTAAAGAAAGAATTGAAATACTGAAGCAAACCAGGCACCAAGATTTTTCACTGCAGAAAGTCCACACAACTCAATAATGCTTCCCATGATACTTAATTGAATTCAATATATGTTTATGGAATCAATTACCAGTTTTAGAGTAGCAGAAGCAGTTGTTTCCCACTTTAAGACCATACGAAGCAGTAAAACTGTGAATTTGATGAGGCTTCAGCTGCTGAGGCAAATATATTAATGACAATTTCTTAAGTTGAAATTATGCACCACCAAGAACCATGATTACTGGAGGCACAGCACACAGAAATTCTGCACTACAACTTTCAGCTATGCTGTGATTTTAGGCAAGAAACCAAAGTATCTGTTCTTGGTCTTAATTCCTAAGTTTTACCCTGCAGTTTGGAAATCTCTCCTGGAACCTTCCAGAAAGACTCAATTTGTTCTGTTAAAAGAAACTGAAATGATGCTAGAAAATGCAAAATGTAAATAAAATGGATGTACTGCAAGGCTGGAAATTAATCATATTACCTACTCACATATAAAGAGCAAAACCAACAAAACAAACAGACAAGCCCAGAACAAACAAATCACTTGCCACAGAGTATGTGCCCTAAAGAAGAGGAAGGAGGAAGAGAGATCTTCATGCACTTTTGGAGTTTAAAATCTGAAAGTAACACAAAGGCTCTTCTCAGAACACAACTTTTAGAATTAATTTACTTTTGTTTGAAACATGGGTGTGTGCTCTGGTGACCAAGAGCAGTCAACTTGGAAAAGCAACCATGCAGAAGGGGAAAGAGTCAGCAGTTCACTGCACAATAATTAACCTCACTGTAAACCAGTACAAAGGAAAACGAGAGCAGAAAGTCCTCAAGCTAGCAAGGTCCAGTCTCGTACTTCAGGTTCTGAAACTGCAGAACTCCCATTCTGTGCTGCAGTGTGAAGGACAGTATTAAAACCAAGAAATCTGTCACACATTTGAAAGTAACAACAGCATCAGAAGCTGGTGCCACAAACATCAAAAACTCAAGGGAACAGCACTGCTAGCTGGTGACAGGAATGACTGGCCAGCTCCATAAGCAAAGGACCAACGCTCAGCATGTATGTGTTCAGCTCTTCTTTACCAAGACTTTTAATGCCAGTTATTCAAGCTGCACATGACTTCCAAAATTATTTGTATCCTTATCTGGGACAAAAACCAAAAAAGACATAAAGACATTATTTAGAAGACACCTATGAAAGAAAATAGAAACTAATCTGAGATTCACAGTGAGTGTAGGTATCATCACCTATAAATAGATATTTAAAACCTTTTGACAATATTTTTAGGACATTTCTATGGTTATAAAGCATCTGTTGTATTCATTGCTGTTTAAAATATAAGCTCATCAGTAGTTCCCAGCATCACTTGTTACACTGGAAAAAACCCTACTTCATTTCAAAAAGATTGCTTCTTCAGATCACAGCTGGCTTGTCTTCTTGCCTCTCAAACAGAATGGCAGCAGAGTGATGCCAATTCAAGACAATTTATAATTAAAGATTATTACTGAATCTAAGCAAGGAGACTAAGAACAAGATGGCATATCTTTTGCTGCTGGTTCACATACTAAATAAATATGCAAAGCAACCGAAAATAGCAGCTACCAAGAGAATTCATTTGACCAATACCTACCAGAATGGCCTCCAAAATAGAATTCAATGAGATTTGACAAGATTTTATCAATTCTCTTTGTATATTTAAAGCAGGCTCTGCATATAAACTAACCACACACAATCCAGGTAAATACTGAGAAAACTGTCTAAAACACAGAGCAGAGGAATAATGAAGATAAATACTAGATTAACTACTAAGAATCACTGAATGACCTCAAATACATTAATATTCTTGGGATAGTTTGTTCAGTAAAAAAAAAAAATCAAAATTTCCACGTTTTGAAAATATACACGTTTTCTGGTTATTGAATCTTTCACAAAGTTGTCAAATACCATTCATATCCTTCTTGTAATATGGGACAAATGAAAAACAGACATGCATGACACACTAGGGCCTGATATCACAATATATGCACTGTAAATCATTCATTGTTGAAATGACTCTCGTCATGTGCCTCACTGCACTCAAATTCTTTTGTTTGTTTTTTTTCCCCCAATAAAGCGTTACTTCTTCTCTTACATGGTATTACTTACTGTCTTTCTGAGCAAGGAAATGTGACTTAAAAAATACAAACTTTAATTACTCAGTATTTGAAGAAGAAAATAAGATGAAGAGTGGTTTTCCTTGATACCTTTACGCTTTGTAGAAAGTCCACATTATTTTGGAACCACTGTAGGTTACTCTTAAAAAAATAACTGGTTCTCTGTAATGTGGCATTTCTATTGTTACTTATGTCTTCAGCTACAATCTGAATTGATTTGACAACATGTCTTGTTTTCTTTTAGATAAGCATTAAATTTCTGTCCATTCATTAAATGTTTTCTTCTTCAGAACTGATTCTTCCTCCTAGACACCAAGCCTGTAGGCAATACTTTTAGTTAAGAATCACTAAGATATATCACACTGATAAAATTACAGTAATTGCAACAAGAAAAAGGAGAATGGAGATTGCAGTGGTGATACCAACTGTAGAAGAGTCAAACATACAGAATAGAGATATTAAGCCAGTTTTGGCACTTTCCTTTCTCTGTGCTGCCATTATTTGATATACACCATGCACTTAAAAGACAGAATGTTTACGTGTTAAATACCAGGAGTAAGTGAAATCACCCAGCATGTGTAAAGCCAGGACATTTTTAACTATTTCAATTGTCTCTTTGTGAAGAGTAAAAAATAAGGTCTACATCATTCCCCTTGCAGTCTGAAGGTAAAAAAGAATGTTTGCTGTTCCTTACAAGAAATTCCATACCCCTCTAAGCTAAAGAGAATGGGGGAAATATGAAATTGTTGCACCATATAAAACAACATTCTGATGGAGTAACAACTAAGTGTAGCACAGATTTACTTCCTCAAAATTACATGCAAGAAAATTAAAATTATGCATAAAACACACGCTATAATCCTACAAGCCTTAAGAAAACATGAATTGATAATACTGAATTAATAAAGCCAGTGCAGTAACTTCAGAATGTAAGGTAAAACAACAGCCTACGAAACAAATAGTAAAGTGTGTGCATGTATACAAAACATTCTTTTTGAAAATATTATTACATCCATTTCTAGCAATATGCTCCTACTCCAAGTAGCAGTAACTAGTTTTTTTAATTCTTGTTATTAACAGTTTTAAACAGAAAACTATTACGATCCAGAAAACTACCTTTTAAAACTGAAGAGGGTCATAAGTGCACTACTGAGGAACTGCAACTAGACACACAAGTGACTAGCTCAGACCAGATCAGCATGACAGAGCATACAATTTACAAAGGAAAGAGACAGATGGAATGTCAAAAGTCTGACCAGACTAATGACTTTTGTATGAGCAGGCTTAGCAAGCAGGAGAAGTGAAAGAAAATGGTGGGAAAGAAGGCCATTTAACATCTCTCTGCCAAGCAGTACTAGATGGAAGTGTTTAATAGACAGTAAGTTCTCTGAATAAATACGTATTTAGAGTCTTCCACATGGACAATGTGACTCCCTTGCTGGGCTGAATCACAGACAAACACTTCCCCTTCACTTGGTCAGTAAAATGATGCTCCTGGACAGCATAAAGGTGGTTGTTTACTATGCTGACTCATCAAAAAATGAAACTGTGAGATACATGCAAATAAGCTGATGCATATTGTAACACAAAGCATTTTTATACTTTACTGGATTAGTAAGTAAAATAATGTTTCCCTTAAAATTTCATTTTTACTTCTCTGTATTTTTAATCTTTCATCTTTTCATCAACTAAAATCTAATTTTCATTTTTTAACTTCTTACCTTCAGGTTAGCCCACTTGGGAAGACACAGAACAACCTGATTTGTCAACAAAAAACTAAACTGCTTTTTAAAAGTAAGAGACAGAAACAAACAAACACAAGGAGAGTGCTTAAAGTATTCCAGTTTTCACCAAATAAATACTGATTTCTTTTCTTTAAAAACCGAAGTTCTAATGGGACTATGGGTCTCCACTGTTTTTGTGTTAGAAAAGAAATTCAGGTTGGGTAGTATTCTATACTTACAAGTCAGTGCAGCTCTGGAGACATTTTGAAATGATCAGCCTAAACCATACAATATTCAGCCTTTGACCAGGAACAGCTATTCAAGGAAAGAAACTTTAAAAATAGATCTACTCACAGATATTATGAAAAATATGTTTAATCAATGAAATTCAGTTTTTTTAATGGAAGCACTTAAAGTCACTAGTTCTTTTACTTAACGTGCTACAATCTGCAGCAGATATTTAGGTATTTGGTAGAAAGATTTTGATGCCTTGAGAGGTTACTTTAAACAGAGGCTAGACAGAGTTAAAGGAATAAAGTAGGTATTTATTAAGAGGCCTTCAAAAGACACACCTTGGGCAGTACAAGAGCCCAGCCATGGCTCCACCCAAGATGGACAACCAGTCACGAGTTTTCACACTTTTTAAAGTTTTGGTCCATTTACATACTGGGGTTAATTGTCCAATTACAGCTTCAGGTTATCAAGTCTCATCCTCCCAGACTGCTCTCCTCAATTTGCTGTTTATACTTTTTGGGCCTGAAGCTGTCCCTGGTTCTCGGGCTGGAAAAGGATTGTTTTGTCTAACTGCACTGAGAGAACTTGCTAACACTTTATATGAAGTTCAGTTATATACTAATGCAGTACAGAATCTGGAAAATACAAAACCTAAAACTTAAGGCAACAGTTTCACGTTCACTTATACCATCCACAGTGATAAAGGTCACTTTCTCCAGCTCACTAGAGTAATGTACATAAAGGCTTTAAAGTTTTGCTGTTTGCCTGCTTCTCAAATGCTCCTTCCTTTACTTAAACACTGCTTAAAAACAAGTGTAATGCAACTATGGGGTAACAATTAATAAAAAAACAACAGTACATGCAGTTACAGTAAATTTCTATTAAACTTACAACTAGTGTGAACAGAAATCTTCCTCCCGGAACACTCAGTTCTGACTCATCTGACTTTGCCATACCACACCACATTTGCATATGACTATACATGCCTGGTGGCAAAGCCAGCAGCAGAAGGCTGATCAAAGAAGAGACTGTACAGAAAGCCACACTATAATGTCAGCACTCTTACGCAAGAGCTTCATTTCAGTGATTGCACTGCCACTGCCTCATTTCCCTCTGCTTCAAAGCCACAGTGAGAACCACCTTCCTCTATCTTCCTTATACCTAACAAATGCTCTTCCTCAAGGGGGAAAAAAAAAAACAACTGAAGCAAGCACGCCTGGTTAGCCAGAATATAGTTCAATATATACCAACAGCAGGAGGGTGGTGGGAGGAGCAGCTTTCTGACAACAACTCATTTCTGCATGCAGCTATGCAAGCACACATATATGACATACTGGCCCACTCTAGAGAGAGAACACACTAACAAAGATGTTCATAAGAAGCATTTGTTAGTGTTCATCGTTTCCTATTTTCTTTGTAATACAGAATACATTTATACTAGGCAAAGTCCTTATATAAATGAGCATATAAGTAATCATTTACAGAGAATTAAGATCTGAGATTGTTTTCCTACATTCTGCAGACCACTCAAAACAGCACCACAGCTGCTCAAAGACACTCTTCCAGTAAATGTGCAGAGACAGAACTGGAAAAACATGCCAGCTAATAAACCAAAGCAGATTAGCAAGTTTCATACTCCAACATACACCTCTGAGTGCACAAGGGCAGTCAGTGAGCTTCACAGGCCATACAGTAAATATTAAGACAAAACTCTTAAGTCTCTTGTCTACTCTTCACTATGCAAAATTTATTACAAAGAAATATAAAGTTACCCACAGAAGGCTGTGCACTAGTGCACAATTGTTACTGTCAGGTTCAATAGTAAGGTCATATTCAAGTTTATCACTCGCCTGAGTATGGGGCTGCCAGTGGCTTTAAACTGCAACTGAGGAGACGGTTATGCATACTAAATATATATATACGCTAATACTAGATATAGCTGCAAACAGGTAAGTTCTGTGCTTTTCCACCGCTTACACTGTCACCCATCGCGAGCGCACAGGAGCAGCCTCAGCGAAGTGTGCAGGCCCCGCAAGGCAACTCCCCGGCTTCCCTGCACACACGGGGATCACCACCAGCGTCCTGCTCTCCTCCTAGGGCTGCGGGGCAGCTCCTGCCTTGCTCCTCCCTACCGGCTCAGCCCCGCCGCACTCGGGGCCGCAGGGCGGGCTCCGGGGCCTGCAACAGCGCGGGGCCACCGCTCGCACCACGCGGCCTGGCGCTGCCCGGCACGGCCCACCCGGCCCCGCAGTCC